>JACEII010000110.1:0-13939 GCA_014332785.1 Antheraea mylitta
CCATAGCGGAAGACGTACACCATGGGGTTTTAGTCCGTACGAGTTGGACATAACCCATCCTCTCTCTCATGAGGGTTGTGTATCCATAAGTTGGGGAGTAAGGGGTGTCGAGTGGGGTGTAAGGGGTGTCGAGTAACATCTTAAAACTTGAGACACCCAAGCCAACCTTACCTGCACGTGGTGCACCTTGCTGATCAACGAACGAGGCAATGGCGATAGCGGGGTGGTAGGGTTTTACAGCCCGACTGGGTCGCAACCACCATGTACATGGCGAAAAAGCCTGTCATAGTGACTCGCTTCTGCGCGTCGCGTTTCGAGATCAGCCTGTGCATATCCAGTACCGGGTGACTTTCGTCATTATGGCCGGCATGACAGCGGCGAGCAGCGATGGATAATCTGTCTTTCGGTGGTCGCCACTGTTTTTGGATTGTATTATGCTTACCATCAGGCATAGTGCAGTCACTTTGTCGTGCTTCAATAAAAAAAAAAAAAAGGATTTCCACACGTTGAAAAAAAGAGGCTTTTAAATGGCTTATAGTTTTTAGCTGGATCTCGCCAAAGCAATCGTAAGCATTTGTAGGTTGAGCAACACCAATGGTATAACTGGTTTCAGCATGAATAGGTCACCTCGTCTGGGGCAGTACCACCCTCTTACAAAACACCGACGTGAAGTAACAGTGCTTGCATTGTCATCGGAGGCCCACTTGCCTCTCATCCCCTTCTCATTCTCCCTTTCCTTTTCAACACAGGTTGGCAACGCACTTGCGACTCCCCTGGTGTTGCTGATGTGTATGGACGATGTTGATCACTTAATATTAGGTGACCCACCTGTTCATTTGCCTTCTATGACATAAAAAAAATCTTTGAAGAAAGCAACCAACAATATTTCTGCGGTGCTTTAATATCAATTTTAATATATCTAGCCACTAAATTGGCACAAATATATATTTTAGCATTATTAAATTTTACATTGTAATACCTAACGCAGACGCATAACACAGAAGCCTCTTATAAATAAGAAAGTTCGTATCTATCTAAAATCAACGCCTGAAAGAAAATAGATCTGTTATATTCAATTAGTACGTTAAAGAACCTTTTTTTATTTGTAATGCTTTTTTTATTTAAAAAAGTCAATCTAATATGACATTTGAACACAACCTATCTATCAAAATCTGAAGTAAAAGTAAAATGGCGAAAAATCATAGTATTATAACAATGCATTGACCATGAGAATGATATAAACAAAATTATTAGTAATGTGATACAGGATTAATAAAAATGGATCATTACCTCACCACGTACAGACAGGACTATTTATGGCCAAATTTACCGGGAGCATCAAGCAAAATCAATGGCGGTATAGCTGAGTGCGTAATTAATGTCTTTCTGATAACTGTCCTAAGTTCAGAGTTCCTACTGTTGCATGTAGATTTATTCAAAATCATACTGCCGTCCCTTAGCGGCCGTTCAAGTCTTACGTAAGCAGAATCTTTGTAATTTCTGAACGTTCCTTCGGTCAGCAAAAGTCAGCAAGGCTCTTACCCCCTCCCATACTTATGTAAATGTTTATATAACTATTTTTAATGTCTTCTGGTGTCCTTTTGGATCCACGGACAGCAGTTAACAAGCCTATAAATAAAGAATTTATAGTCTATTGAAAAATTAACTTCTACTGGCTCGCTACTGATTTAAATGTCTAGATCTTTCCCTTATGTCTTCAAAATAAGCAAATCAAAAATGCTTATGCCTACTTAATACCTGAATAACCCCTTATGCTACTTTGTTTAAAGTACTTGCACATACTAATCGGGTTATTTGTGGTACAAAACTCAAAATCCAAAAGACCTTAATATATAGATCCTGAATAAGTAGTTATGGAAGTCAAATTACTACCACTGGTTCAGATAAACATTGTAATAATCGAGATGAACCAATAACAAACTCTGTTTCTGTATATACATTTTTATTATAATTTTACAAGGCATTGTTTACAGTCATATTTAGTGTATATACAAAGAGAAGTCCATTTCCGAAAAATATTACTGTTCACGTAATCATCATAACATATCAGTACTTGATGATTTCCTTCACCGTAAGAAGATAGTATTACCGTGTAAGTGCATTCTGGAAAATTCGTTGGGACAAAAATGACAGGGTTCAAACATGTAGCCACCGACCACCACCAAAATTTATTTGAATTTCAATGCAGTTGCAAATGATAATATGCCTATACTGATATATGTGTCATGCAGTAACCACGTATGCAATTGAATTAGTATACCTACCTCGTAAAGCTATAGACGTTAAATTGACACCAGCCTATATATTCCAAATGAAACCAGACCATTTGAGTTTGCACCCTTACTTAATAAAGAGGACTCACTGTAAAGTAAAAATTGGAAATTTGTAAAAATTGGAAAATATATTGTAATAAATTAGGCAACAGGCTTTTAATTTGACAATAATAGTAACCTAAGTGATCATTATTAAACAAGACTATTTTATATTACATAAGGTTTTTTTTATACAAAAGTCAGGATTTTTTTGTATTCAAATTCAAACTTGTCTACGTACCTCACCGTTAGTTGATTATATTCAGAGTCCCCAAGCTCTCCGGCGAGGAGTTGGCCTTCTACCAAGCATGTATGCAACACAGTAGACCCCCAGACTGCCGTTGCCCGCAGTATTCCATTTGTTAGCATGCACAAATGAAGTGGATAGCAAATAATACCATGGAGCATGGATTCTGACTGTCCCCAAAAACTTCCTGGAAAATTGTAATAAGTTGGCAACCAATCACCTAGAAGATTATTAATTACTGTTATTGTAGATNGTATGCAACACAGTAGACCCCCAGACTGCCGTTGCCCGCAGTATTCCGGAGGAGAGATGCCACAACTGCCTCCGGGGAAGGAAGGTGGATGGAGCAGAAATGAGGTTATTATTGAATGTCTTGAGAGGCTTTGCTTATTCGAAACCAAACATTTCTTTTAGTCCTTGGTTTTACTATAATAACGCAATGTTTGGCGATAAAGATTCATCTCTTGGTTCTAGTTGTAATTCTAAGGTTAGACTGTAGCCCTTGTGATTAGTATAATCATTTAAAAAATATGTTGCCGTGCTGTAAATCTATTTAAGTTAACTGAGCTGAACATCTGTTTTTATATAGATTATGGGCCCAATGTTGGACCCAAAGTTGTACCCAGTGAGAGTCGCAGCGAGTCCAGAGACAGCGACATCACGATATGACCAGCCAAATGCATTTTTGGATAAGGTACTTGTTATTCATTGAAACGACATAAATTAAGTGCGTAAACAGTATTTTTCTAAGGATTAAAAATATGGTTTACATAGTGTAAAAGATATATCGTTTAATGTTTTAGCAGCTCTTATGAATCGCATTTTTTTCGATATGAGAAAAAGTAAGAAAAGAAAATTTCTGGAAAAGGATAAAAGTCTTCGATCTGATATGTATTTGACAAACTATACACGATAGAATTTGAGATGATTGAACGTTGAATTTCTTAGTTTTTAGCCTTACAAACTATCAGTGATTAAACTCCGATACGACTCGCAGTCATGTTTATTTAATTGTTGAGATTAATAAGAAACGATTTTTTTAGCTCCAATCAAAATATCCAATGCTCTACAGTATTCTGCAGAATGAGGCATCTCCAGAATTGAAGCAACGCATCGATAGAGATAGGAGTAAAACCACATACCAAGTGGACTACTGTGAATCTGGTAACGTTGAACTTTGTAAATATTATAATACCATTATTTTAAAATCAATTTACTAGTTGTAAGTATGTTCTCTGTGAATTTAATTATTTTGGGTTAAGTATTGAACTGTGATTTATTCACCAAAATGAATAAAGTCATTTTATTGTATTTGAATAAATAAATCATAATGTATGTCACGTAAACGATGGTGATGTCTAGACTTGACAACGCTCTTTGTGCGTCCACTAAAAACGATTGAGTTGTTTTCCGAACCGGTCCATATGCTCCTTACCAGGCCATAAATTGAATAAACTATTTTTAATTTTTATTATAGGGCCTGGGGCAAAATTCGAAGGACTACAAAGAGCTGCCGATGAAAGCGGTACCGGGCCTTGCGCGCAACCAATGCGTCTACCAGGAGACCCTTGCAGGGTCGGACCCAAGCCGAGAAAGACTACTCCTAGGACTATGTCGAAGCAAGGTGGTAGCCGCATTGCGACTGACCCAAGAGCCAAATGCGGTTAGAGCAGTATTTGGAATACTTTAATCCCTAACATTTATTTTAGGACAACAAATTGCTCTATTGAATACAGCATCTTGGTTTAGCTTAGGTCTTATCAGTGAAACTGAAAAACGCAAATATTGTACCAAAATACTATACTTCATAGTAGGTAATTATTTGTTTTGGAGAATATTCGAATGCTCTATATATCTAACATTTTACTAGCACGAAGCTGTAACTATTAATTCAACTTCAATATTTGACAACAAGATTGTTGGCTGCAGCGCAATGCATATAATTTATATCTGCCAATTTACGATCAAAGATCCCTTAGGGAATTTGCTTAATAAGTTTCTTCAAAAAATATCTACCCAATAGCGGGACATCTTTAGGTTTTATATTATAAAATAATTAGATATACCTGTAAAAATATTTTTACAAAGCTCTGTTTGTACTGTTACAATAGAAACAACATCAGCGGTGCCTCCACTGGGTAAGACGGAGTATCAAGATGGTGTATCAAAGCTCGGCGCTATCATTATGAGGGACAAACTTCATAGAAGATAAAAAACAACATTTAAAATTTGAAGTCTCCAATTAAAGGACCGATTACGGAATAAACTATTTTGACTTATATTGCTTTTCACGGTTTGAAAATGAAATAGCGAAAAATGTAATCTGTTCATTTGTATTTACCAACCTTTAATTCAAAACCTGGCGACAAGCCCATAAAGAGGTGTTCTAGCATTTGCAAGTGAGAAGCCAATCGTCCTGAGGGTTAAGCATATTATCGTCTTAGATTATATAATTTTCCATCAAGTGAGCTCGTGGTCAAACTTATACAGTATTAAATGTTAGAAATCCTAATATAATATAAATGATATTGAGTTTTACTTGTTTCTTTCGTTGTTATGCTCTTATGTCTTAACCACCCAGTTGATATAAAATTTTCTTCTTATCCGTTAGCAGAGGTAAAAAAGAACGTAGAGTACCTACCTTACATCCACAAAATTGTATCGTTGCCGCCAAATAGGTAATTTAAATTAACACAAGCGAAGCTACGCCTAAACGCTAGTAAATAATCGAGTTGAAAATATATTGCCAAGCGCCTATGGGTGTTTCGGTAAACGCACTTGAGACCAGGCTTAGCGTGTTTATCATCTTGTATTGGCACATTGGCAGGTGATATTGTGATTATGCGCCAAGATCTATATAACCATTTTTGTTGATAATTGATAAACAAAAAAATAACTGGGCATTTTCTCGCCATTTGGTGAAATGACGAAAGTCCTCACCAGATGAATTTCTAACAGATTCTGCAGGAACATATTATCGTGAGCGAGTGAGTGGGCATAGTCGAGAAATAAATGAAAACATTCTTATTATAATAATTATAATAAAAGAAAATAATATTAAATAGAAGATTTATGTATAAAAACACGTGGAGACCGTGTCATGTGGGGTGAGACCGTGCGCTCGATATCAGTTCACCCCTTTTGTACAATGTAACGCCTTCTCTCTTCTCTTCTTTCCTCACTGACTGTTCATCTTTTCTGAGTATCTGTTCCTCCTTCCTTATTGAATGTTCCTCTCTTCTAATGGAGTTCTCTTGTCGCGAGACCCTCGTGCGTGTTGTGGTTTCGTCGTGCTGCCTGAGTACTACCGCTCGGGCGTCTGACGTATTGCGTTCTCTGTAATGAAATATATACACTTTTATTAGATTATCCAGGTTATCTGTCCATAAGAAATACCTATTTATAGTCTGAATTGACGATCGTGACACATGTTAATTCTAGATGAAGCAAAGATGGCTACATCATCAATTAATATACCATTGAACTTTACAGTAACCCTGGTAGTGAAGGCGAACACGATAAAAATATATGGTAATTCTACCATAAACTGTGTGAATCTGAGAATCTATTCTTTTTCGCCAAATTTTTGGGTTACACCTTTACTAGTATCAGTATACGGCAATTAGTACATAGACGCTTGTTGATTCAGATTCCTAACTGAAGTCGATCGGCCCATATTCCACCAAAGAAATTGCTAAACTCAATAGTGTAATGTTACTCCATGTGTGTCACTAATACATTGCTATATCTAAAGACTGAATTGAAACAGCTTTTGTGGTATTACTTTTGTTTGGTCTACTTCTTCCTTCGAACCACAAGATGTTATTTTACCGTGCAGAAAGCTAATGGTGGTATCCAATAATCAAACACTGTAACGATTAAAGAGCAAGGAATTTTAAGGACGGAACAGTCTATGCAAGGTTTCACTGTATACGCACTAATCCTACACTTACAACAGTTGTAATGTACTACTCATATTGTTGTACTGTGATGTGGTTGGTAATAAGCATTCAAATAGTATATATTATAACTTAGTTCTGTAGCTACTCATTATGATTGGCTTTAGGATTTTGAATGCTGGTAGGGCTTTTCCAAGTCTGCCTGGCTAGCCACCCTCAAGTTGAAATTTGTCGTCAAACACCTGTTGATATATCCGGGTATCTGCACTTGAGAGCCAGACTCTTCTAAGATTGACGTGTTTATGATCTTAGACCACATGTCTATACAATATCCGATGATATTGTAGTCAAACGCTAATAAAACCTACAAAGTATTTAAAAATGTAAAGAAAGAGCTGCAGTCCTTTCAGATAAGTCGTCAGGTAATTTATATGCTCTGGAATAAAATGCAAAGGTTAGACAAACCTGCCAAGCGCCATGAGTTTGTCGATGTCGGGCGGCCTCCGCACTTCCCCGGTCGAGGTGAGCGTGACGCGGAGCGGCGCCGTGTGGAGCGGCGTGGCGGAGGGCGCGGGGGGAGGCGGCGGGCTCGCGGGCGGGGAGGACGCGTTGGAGGCGGTGGCGGGGGACGCGGGGGACGCGGGGGAGGAGGACCCGACGGCGGAGTCGCGCTTGGCGGAGGACTCGGACCCGGAGGTGGAGCGGCGTCGCGGCGGCGGCGGAGGTGCTCCTCGAGGGAACGGTATGTGCAGGGATGCGGTGATCACGCAGTTGTCATCGTCCGAACCGCCTACCGTCTGTACAAGTTAGTACATCAACATTACTTAAACCCTTACTGTAATTTCACCTACAACTATCCCTGCTGTTGTTATTAATCACGAACAAAACGCCAAGGTTACTACATACAACACACCGTCTAAAATGGTGTCTATGAGAAATTACGACGTCATCTATATCTTACTTACATCGATAACTTCACTAAAAACAATCGAATATAAACGTTAGCTGATATAGAAATGCAACACTAAATATAGTTACGACTCATTATTCGTAGATATGACTAGCCTCACTGTCTAAGCGAAAATGCCTAATATCTCGATGTTGGTCGCCCTTTAAGGCATTCAGCTAAAGCTGACAGCTAATAATAATCAAGATACATGAAGAACCAATACCTCCAACCAATGTTGTTTTGAATCATTAGTAACTTCTCCCATATAGTCAATAGTACGAACACAAGTAATAGTAACTCCCCGATATACATAATTTTTATTCGTTTTTTTTTTTATTATGTTTTTTCAAATATTTTCGGTTCTTTGAGCCAAATGTAGATTCGTAATTCTAACTGATAATTGTGTGGGATCGTTTTAGGAGAAATTAGTGTAACTTACCTCATTGTAATCGCTGGCGGAGTCATTGGAGTCCGGTGCCGAGTCAGTTCTCCCAGCGGGAGTGCTGCCTCCACCTCCACACGCCACGCCGCTGCTGGTGCACTCCTCGCTGCTGCGGACCCTGAGGATCGAGAAGTATTCCTTCATCAACTACACAACACTACATCCTCGAGGAACCCACTAGTCATATATCATCATCATCATTAGCAGCACTCGCTTGCTCGCAAGTGTAATTCCGATTGTATAGATCTTGAGTTTAGATTATGCTCATTATTTTACATACATGTATTTGTGTATAGACGACAATACCGTTTCGAAATAAGTAAATCTTAGAAATGTCCATCTGTTTGTATGAACTGCTAAAATAATGCGTTCATGATAAAACCTCTTCAAAAAAAATCGTAAAGCATATCTTCGAGTAACATTTAGTCTTTGTTTCATTAAAATCACTTAAGTCTATCAAAAGTTATTGTACTTTTAATGACGAGGCGATTTAAGTACGAGAGAAAAGTATATAAGTAAATGAACTTAATATATTCAAATGACTTTATTAATCCCTGTGTTTTTACATAAGGTTTTACGAGAAGTCGCAGGTACATCATTGTTGAATAATACTACAATATTTTAGGGTGTAGTTTAAAACATACCTCGTAATGATAGTCATCGCCGAGGACATGGACCCGGATGAAGTGTCAGAAGCAGTCTCTCTCGTTCTTCTACGATGACTTTTCTCACTGCGTCTGCCGGCAAATGGCAGATGGATTAATAAACATATCCTACTTTATTACTAAACTAGCTGACTCTTCCAACTTCGTCTGCACTAAATCAGTTATAAACCGGTTTCAATTGTATTTTTAAACACGAAAAATTTGAATAAATCTAAATCTCAATTGCAGCCACACTTATGGTTTCCAATTGTGAATCCAAACTATCAACGGACTTACTCAAACATATATCCAGATGATATCTGAGAAATATTTAAAATAAGCCTAGAACCTGTTCGTAGCATCATTTACCGGGTTCAATTAAGATTAAAAACTAACCTACATATGCCGTAATGTAAAAAGGAGTGTAAGAAGATGAAATATATCTTAAATTTTTAGCTAATCTGTCTACTGTACATAAGCGCAAAGAAAGTTTATCAAAGTTCGTCAAGAATTTAACTACAAATTTTTGACTTTCATCCGTTATCCTAGAGAACCCCTTGCGTTTTATGGGACAAAAAGTATCCTAGATGTAACCTTGTAATATTACTTACAACTGTATCAAGTTTCATTAAAGTTGGTTCAGTACTTTCACGGTGATACGTGTTCACAGTGACAGATAGACAAAAATTATAAATAGATTATTTTTGGCTTCTATATCGATAACAAAGTCCACCTCGATTATAATTCTGAAAAAATATTTAATGTACAGATATGGCCTATTTACAGTTTTATTATAGAAAGTATAGATAGATACTAATATCACACATCCGGTGTAACAATTACAGAGTATATTATGGTGCTCGTTATTTACCAAGTTCGATGTTTGTCTTGGGTATTGTCCACAAATTTTTGACTCCCATATCAAAATTTCAAAACAATACAATTTTTGAAGTGAAGTTTATTATGGGAGGGTTATCTTCCGCAACCTTTTTGTGTAACGAAAAGTGGTGGGATTAAACACTTTGTTGATTAGAGTGTTGACAACACCGATTCTCATTCAATCACCAAAGTTAAGGGACGTAGGGCGCGGCCAGCACTTAGATGGGTGACCGCCTGGGAACATAGCGTGGCGTTAAAATTTTGATCTTTTATTGTTTGATAAAACTGTTTCAGTGTCATACATAAGCCTCACTTCTATCATATGTCGCTACCGACACGGCCTGTTGTCTTGTAAATCGACAAGAAACGTACCTTGCAATTGGAACGTTCCCGGGACCTCCAGTGGCGGCTGCGCTGTGCAGGAAATGTTCTCTCGACCAGACGCGTCTGATCGCGTTGTCAGAGTTCTCTGCGTTCGCTTCAGCAGCGCATCTGGAATTGACAGTCTCAAAGTTAAGTATATATAAGACCTAATCACAATATCACAATAATCCTTTACTTCCTAAATATTATAACTCATTCTTTATACACTACTAGCCTCTGCCCGCGACTTCGTTCGCGTGGCTTAAATACACTAACACGCAGCAGTTCTTAAAAGGAGAAACATCCCGTTTTTGAAACATTTTTTTATCTGTGCTCCGCTCCTATTGGTCTTAACGTGATGATATATATCCTATACCATTCTCGATGAATGAGCTATATAACACTGAAAAATTATTCAGATCGGATCAGTAGTTCCTGAGATTACCTCCTACAACGTCACAAACTCACAAACTTTACCTCTTTATAATAACAGTATAGATAAATATTTTTTTTTGTTTTTACGTATTAACACCACCGCGTTCGTTGACCGCTGCTGCGGTCGACTCACACTGTCTGTGGAACGTAACTGTGTTGAGCTAGGTTTTCGTTGCTCAGGTCCTTCGGACGAGGGGAGGCAGCCGGTATGTACCCAGTCTGTCTCCCCATTAGGACGTAGCTCGGCGGCCATCTTCACAATAATACGGTCGGACGGTACACCGTGGGGTTTTAGTCCATGCGAGTCGGATATAACTACTCTTTCACTCAGGAGGGTGGTGTATTCATAATGAATCCATTACGTCCCCACGTTAATAAAAAAAAGCTTGGTATGTATTTTGATCAGATGATTGGTAATTTTGTATATTAGCAACTTGATGATTTCTAAGTTAAAAAAAAAACAGTCTCGCCTCAATTCGGTTTGGTTAGGTTTGCATATTCTTATACATTGGGGCTAAATTATCAAATCAAATAACATTTTTTTTTCAATGAAGTCACTAAGAAGGCCCCAGAAAGGAGTTAATGCTAGACATCACCATCATTCACATATTGATCCACCATACAAAGCCTTTAGACATCAAAACCCGCTTGACATGGCGATTAAACATACAGTCCGGTAAAACGGTAATTGGGATACCTTTGTGAAGTAATTTAAAAATAGATATAAAAAGCGATTCTGTAGTTATCCTAAACAATATGGAAACATGAAACTCACTCAGCCCTTCGTAACAGCAAGGAGTCGAGATGCGCGGGTGAGCTGTGAGCTAGGTGTATATATGCCTCATGCAGCAGCTCCGCCGGCAACGTCCACAGCTCACCTTGCCTTTCCACAAGTTGCCGGACCACGTTTATCACATCCGACCGTTCCGACATCTGTTCCACACTGGAACGTTACATACACCTCAATTTTATCTCTCACAAAATCTACACAACCTTTAAATACCACATTGAAATGTTTTTTTTGCAAGGAACATATTGTAATTCGTATTGTAAACACCAATACCAATTTTAATTACTAAATGTACGCAAATTCCGAAAAATCAGTTGATGAAATCATAGCCAATCAATTTGATTTTTAATGCCTTTCTAATATTCTGATCAAACCAGTGGCTGATTTGCCGTAAGGTCCAGGAGGCCCGGGCCTAGGGTGGCCAGATATTAGGGGCAGCCAATCGTGACAAAATTCACTGATGATAACAAGAATAACTCAAAGTACGTAAATATTCTAAAGACTCGCGCACATTATGGTGGGCCGCACTGCATCGCATTGTATAACAATAATCTTCCTAAATCGAATCGATTTCAATAAAAGTTGGTAAAAAAGTAAACACATTATGTACTCAATATGATGGGTGCTGAATAAGAGCTGTCTGGTTCTTATTCCTGGGGCCTAGGGCGGCCAAGCCTGCAAAGCCACCACTGGATCAAACGTTAATTCATGACATCAATTCAAGAATTACAGAGATTTATGTCATGATAATTAGTGACTACCACGGCCTTTTAATTTTAGACTGTATTTGTATTACTATCAATGTATACATCAACAACGAGCAAGAAAAAGATTTTAGTGTGGGAAACAGCATTAAGAACATGTCATTTTGTATACCGGGTTTTTTCGATTCACAAAATATAATACGCTTTTTAAATATCTTGCTTTGTATTTAGCATGCAACTGCAATAAGAAATGTAGCGAAAAAATTAGAGCATGTATGTATGATTATGGTGCCTCTGATAGATAGACCATAAATTTATAAAAAACAATACTATACATTTTTATTGTACCTTTATTATTATTCAGAAGCGCAAGTATGCCGCTGTCTTATTATGAATTTAGATGAGTCATGACCATCTTAATATAACATTAATTAATAAAATAGATTTCAATTACTTTATACATTCTTGTATATACGTAATATGTATGTAATGACTTGAACTATTATTAATTTTATATACGTAATAAGCAGAACATTTTTGTTGCTGGAAAAACACTTTTGTTACATAGTGAGTAAGGTTGACACGGATGCCATTATTTTCTCATTTGAAACAAACAACACATTCAATTATATACTTGTTTTTTAAATATCTGAGAAAAGTGTAATATACTTTAATATTTAGGTACAACGTGGTAATTTCAGTCGAGAATGAACAACGAAATTAATAAACGTCAAGTTAATCAAACCTGGCTGGCTCGTTCGGTTTATTCCTATGCAGTATGTTGGGTGCGAATATAGTCGCCAAGTTTGCGGCGTCCATCTTGTTGCCGGGTTGCGCGTTGTCCTGCGCATGCGCTGCGAGTTGCGCCAGGAACGACAACAGAGCGTTGAGAGTGTCGCGGTGAGCCGCCGGCAGCAACTGCACGATCAGTCGCAACGCTTCCCATTGGAACCGTCGATTGTGGATTTCTATAAAATTTACCAGCTAATTTTTACATTCTATCACGCGTATATAACTTAGTGGCGCCATTGCGATCGCGGCGCATTTGAGTTTTATGTGAGTGGACTGTATTTGCGAGGGTGCGAATTTTATGCTAAATTATATTGTGATCAGCCATATGCCAATGGAGACAGTATTAGGAAGGCACACATACCTAGTGGCGTTGCAATGTCCTTTGGATAACCAGCTAGGTGATTGTCCTCGACAGACTGCACAGATTGTTCTTCGTCACAACACTGACGGACACTAACGTCTAAATTGAAATTGTCACGTGTAACGATATTTGGTTCTAAAAGTGTGTCGGCAAGCACTACGTTGAGCGATGCGCTTACTGCTACCCACTCGACCAAACGAAAAAATCAACCGTCCAAGGACGCGGCGCAATGCGATCTTTACGTCGCGTGGCGCTATAATGAGTCTTGTATGCACGTGTCAATAGAAGGGGTAATTAAGTGGAGATGGAAGGAGTCTTGAACTGATCACAATATTGTAAATTTAAATTACATAAAAGCGGTGCAACCATAAAACATGGCAGTCTGAGGATTCAGGTGTTCAGGCAGTCAGTAAAACGTTACATTTATTTTCCGCAGCTTAGCGGTCTTTGGTCACCAAAACAACTAAACCAATTTAGACGAGACTTTCACTGCAAGCACTCTTTTCAGTGTATTATTTAGACGACGTATATTATACTCTTTTCAAAAAGAATAAATCAATAATAACAACAACAGAGATGACTTAAAACCTCATAGTTTTTCAGTTATGTCGTGAAAACTAACACCATGGGTTCGGTGATTGGGTAGTCATCGAGAAGAACCGGCAAGAAACTCAAATCTGGTTTATCTTTTTAACACATATATTAAGAATACAATACTTTACAATCGTTTTTACAATGCACAGAGAGTCAATTCCAGATAACACCTTCTTTCACATATTGATTCATCCTATAATTTCTATGATTAAGGCACAGTCAATGATATTACAAATATATTATATCATTGGGTACAGTCCGACAAATCGGTAATAAGCTTTGGGACTTTGTTGTAAAAACTAACACTGTTACCTAAAAAATTGTTATTGGTCTTATTGAGTCAGAAACATGGGACAATCAGACTGTCACAGTTTCTAGTATTTAGTTTTAAATCAAAACATCAAGAAGGCTCGACAAAAACGAGGTTTATAGCCAACTCTAACCTTATATTAAATATTTAATATATATATATATATATATATATATATATATATATATATATATATA
>JACEII010000110.1:13949-50527 GCA_014332785.1 Antheraea mylitta
TATATATATATATATATATATATATATATATATATATATATATATATTATATTAAATATTTAATAAACAAACAAAGGTGAAACTGAGTGTTATTGTGTCACCAGAGAACTTCACAAAGGCTTTAAATTACACTTTTTAAATTCCAACTTACTTTGTGTCTGCAAAAATGCCGGATAAAGATCTCTGCATAGCAGAGGATCGGGTAAGTCCCTTAGAAACTCTTTCAGTAACGTGGCCACGTCATGTGGACATACTGCTGAGTCCAGCGCCACTTCTTGAGTTCGCTCCCACTCTTCACGTAACTGAAAATTTTCAACATTCAAAATTAATTTGTTTTACCCAATAATAGTTTCATTAGTTCAGTTCAGTTAAAATTTCATATTCTAATATTATGAATCATTTAAATCGGTGGTGATACTGCAAACATAGGGTAGAAGGATACAAATCCACGATAGGGTTTCACGTGACACAACTAGCAATATCCAGACACACCAACACCTGTCTACAATACCGATGTGACTGACGACGCAGTTAGTGGGTTCATCCATCGAGCCGTGGACGCTCCGGCGCGGTGCATTGTACATTATAATTTAAAAATGGCTCTAAAAAGTGACAATGAAACCACTATATAAGCAATAATCGCAGTTAAAAATCCGATGTATAATAATCAATGGTTAAGTAAAATAATAACAGTAGTTGCTCACAATTACGATTTTTAACATAACTAATAAAAAAAAGGAAGCATAAAAAAGGTTTTTTTTTTCTAACTGACTACGCTATTGGCTTTTACAAGGTCTTTACAGCTTCACCGGACTACTAAGGCGAGCGCTTAAGACACTCAGCCGATTGCAGAAAAAGGTGCGAACCAAGAGTCTGCAGTATCAAGGAACAATAGAAAAAGCACCATCGCCTGCCTGTGGTTTTATTATAGCCTAGCTGTGACTAATAAAATCATCTGAATGTATTAAGTTCATTTACTTATCTACTTTTATCTCGTACTTAAGTCGTGTTGTCATTAAAATTACAATAACTTTTGATACAGTAAATCAATTTTAATAAAACCAACACTGAATGTTGCTCAGGGATACCTTTTATGATTTTATTGGTAAGGTTTTATAGTGAACGTAATACTTTAGCAGTGATGTGTATTCAAACAGACAGAAGACACACAGACAGACATACAGACATTTCTAAAAGTGATTGAAATTTATTTAAAAACTTACGCCAAAGCACTTGCATCAATTGTTTTCTCAAAAAAGTATGTACACATTACATTTCCATTCTTATGATACGTAGAGATATGCCAATTTTTATAAATTTGGAAGTGTTTGGGCACCTGGGAGTAAAGATACCTGAAAATACTCCTGCTTTTTTTTCGAACTGACTACACTATTGACCCAGGAAGGTCTTACAGCTTCACCGGAGTACTAAGGCAAGCGCTTGCGGCACTAGGTGATTTTATTTGGGCAACTAGCTCAAAGCAAGGTCTTAACAGCTTCACCGGACTATTAAGACGAGCGCTTGCAGCACTCAACCGATTCTATTTGGGCAATTAGCTCAAGGGTACCCGGCACATCTCGGCTTGGGCTGTTGCCTGATACATGCAATTCGCGACCCATCTATACTAACCTAAGCTAAACATATTCATAGTTATATGAGTTACTGAAACATATGTGTGTACCAAGTATACATACCTCGACAACTCTTATATGTATTTTGTGTCGGACAATTTTTCTAAACTTATTTCAGTTCGATAAGGAAAAAATAAACTTTTATGTGTAAGTGTGTAAGCATGCACATGTGTGAGGGTGATCGTGTAGTGTTGTAGCAGTGATGTAAGTTTTTGTGTCACTATATCGCGCAAGCAATGCACTCGAGGGCTCCCTACCGAGGGATCGAACTTAGGTTTGAGTCGCTACCGAGGGCGACCCAATCTAGTGTGTGGGAGCGAAATTTACTCCCAGACCACGGCGGCATGATCTGTGGATACGCGGGCGTAATACCCCTGCTAAAAACCCTCTGACACGTAGCAACTAACGAGAGCCTGATAAAAAAGGGTATAATACAAATACGATAAAACAAAGCAATTACCGTCACACAGTTTCAGCGAAATCCTTGAACGGTACACTAACATAGTAACTGATTGGAGAATTTCGTTCTATTTACATACATCGATATTACATTGTAACCGAGTGCCAATCATTACCAAACCTCATTTATACTTAGTTTACGGTACGAAAACAAAATTCGTAATAAATCTAGACGAAGTAGGTCGCAGAGGCGTTACATTACTATTGCGCCGTGCGTATTCGAAAAACATCTAATTCTGTCGATCAATCGTTTATTTTTACGTACACGTATATTGTGATTTTGTACTCGTGCCCTTTACGATAAACTGCATAATTATTTACAGCCCGAAAAACGTTAGTATTATTATTAAGTAGCTGTGCTCGTGATTTCCTCCGCGTCGAATCTAATGTAGTAAAACAGTGACTCATAAAGTCATCTGAATGTAATAAGTCCATTTACCTATCCTATGTACTTTTCTTTAGTACTTAAATCGCATCGACATTAAAATTACATTTTTCTATGTCATACGAGGTAAACGAACAGATGTGTCACCCGATGTAAAATGATCACCACTATTCATAGACACCAGCAACACCAGAGGAGTCGCAAGTGCGTCGCCAACCTGGGTTAGTGGGGAAGGGGAAGAGAAGGAAGGGCGAGAGAGGGAGGGGAGATAGGCCTCCGGTGCTCTCACTGACCGAAGGAAACGCAACAATGCAAGCTCTGTTACTTCACGTCAGTTTTCTGTTAGAGGGTGGTACTACCCTGGACGAGCCGACCCATTCATACTGAAACCAATTATAGCTTCAGCGTGGCTCTACACGACAGATACGAGAGACCCCTGCATTTTTTTTTTACATAAATTTAGGAAGTACAGACACTTTTTTTTTCGAACTGACTACGCTATTGGCCTTACTAGGCCTTCACAGCTTCACCGGACTATGCGTACAGACACGTTACATTTCCATTCTTAATATATGTATAGAAGATAGTGCTGCAACTTCGATCTGGAGGAATTAGTTTATGAAGTAAAGGTTTATATGGAAGTGTGTTGAAATTCCGATCCGTAGCCTTTTTGTGTGACAAAAAGTAGTTGGAGTAAACACTGTGTCGGATAGAGTGGGGGAGCAGTGTCTCCGGTATTGGGGAACGGTACGACATACGTTTTTCTCGCTTTCTTTTTGAAAGTTTTACTTCTACCGCGCGTGAAATACACACACGTTTTCTTGTGTAATGGAAACCACGGAATTTAATTGTTTTTTATACGTTCATACTAGTTTCTATCCGCGACTTCGTCTAGGTAGAATAGTTATTTTAGGCTAATGCTAACACGCAGCAGAAGCTCTCAAAAGGAAAAGAGAACCAATTTTAAAACATTGTTCACTAGTGCTCTGTTCCTATTGGTCTTAGAGTGATGATATATAGCCTATAGCCTACCTCGATAATTGAGCTATCCAACAATGACAGAATTTTTCAAAACGGACTATTAGTTCCTGAAATAAGCGCGTTCAACCAAACATACCAACCCTCTTTATAATATTTGTATAGATTTTGTATTATATCTTAACTTTGCCGATATTCGAATGAATACTTCATTGCACTTTCAGATTGTACGAGTACACTGATAAGCTTAATACCATAACGTATATTCTCTCAGCTAACCAGCGATATTATTATGAAACATAAAAGCCATTGTAAGTTGTTCAAATATAGATAGAGCGAAAAAAAATGATTAATTAAAAACAACACTTCGTATTACAAAACAAAGTCAGTCTGTCTGTTTGTTCGCGATAAACTCAAAAACTCCTGAACGGGATATTCATGCGGTTTTCAGCAGTGCATAAAGTGATTCACGGGGAAGGTGTATAATTTGCAAAGGTTTTTTTTATTATCTGGGTAGGACAGCGTCTGCCGGGCCCGCTAGGAAAATAATAAAATGAACTTTAAATCAATTTTCCACTTTGATTCTTAATTCTATAACTCAAAATAACTACAATATAATCCAGACTACATTGTTATCTCGCCAATCGATTAGTATTATACATTTGGCTCGAACGTCCCTTCAAACAGGACTTAGCTACTAATTAATATTACATTGTAAATAATTACATAATTTACTATTTACGAACTGGTGCCGTTTCGAAACGACCTTTACGATGAATTTCACCAGAATCACGCGTGATTAATATTGGCGTATGTAATATATGTTATTCTAAAGTACTTATTTAAACATAGTGAAATTACTTTTGTACCTATAAAATATGCTTTCCTAGTATAATGAGTAATATATAAAGAAACAAAATGCTTGAAAATAGTTAAGAACATCTTTCTTATCTGTTTTTGGAACGAAGTTCCTTATCGCGCGTTGTGAAAGGGGGCTAAACGGAAAAAATTCTTACGAAAAGTTGTCACGACACTTTTTGCTATAGTAAGCTATTGTAAGCTGTGCGGCGTCGCATGTTTCTCTGTCTGTCTCTCTCTCTCTTATAGAAAGCAAGCCAGATATTTTCATTTCTATTTCGCATTGAACAGTGTGGTGTCGCGACGATTATTTTTTTGAGTGTATACAGGTTTTTTGTAAATAATAAATAATAAAAAATAATAATAATAAGGAGCCCAAACATATGTTTCCTACTTCAGTTACCACAAGCCAATTATTACGAAAATTGAGCCTACTGATTAAGTTTATATAACATTATATTTGTTAATAATAAAAAAAAATATTAATATAACTTAAAAAAAAATTATTACAATTCCTTCACTAATTAATCGAAAGGAACTTCGTTCCATCCGGGTGTCCCTTGACACCTCTCAAGTTGTTCAACCGATTTTCTTTATTTTGAGTTGATACTAACGAGCTTTGTTACCGACTTTCCTGAGTTATCAAGAAAAAAAGGGGTTTATGAAATAACCGTGTGAGTGAAACTTTTTTTCCCGAAATTTAACAGAATATTTTCGGGATATTATATAATTTAGGATATTAAAATCGCATTTTTAAATCTAAACTTGGATTTTAAATTGGAAAATAGGTATAAAAATAGGAAAACAAACGTAGAGAAAATATTTAACTACAAATATTAATTTCAATATGCGTACGGAGTACATATTAAACATAATCATTCAGATGATAGACGTTTGTTAAAACTGAACAAAATATTTATTGAAATCATTGAATTATTTGAATTTACCCACACACCGTGGCCGCACGCTGGCTGTAATGTTACACGCGATAGAGGGGCGAAAGTATTTGAGACGATGCAAAATAGTTTCCCTTTAAAAATTGAAAATAATTCGTTTTATTTCCTTGATATATTGACTGTCAATTAAAAGATATCTTGTAATTTTTAATCTTGCCCAGAAGGTCCACTACAAGTTACCTTGCTCTATATTGCCATATTTATACACCTACGACCAAAGTCGTAACATAAATACAATTGATGGCTTCAGGACAGAGCAAAAAAATTAAATTTGGATTACATTAACTTCTGTGTTGCAGTTTTCAATGTAATTACTAAGTATCCAAATATAACGTTGTTCTTTCAAAATAAACATTTTTTCAACTTCTTCTTTATCACTATTTACAATATTATATACATTGTTCACTTCTCTAAAGATAATTAATAACTATATTTAGTAGTGTATTATTGTACCTGATGTGTAAGTAAAATGCTTTTATTGTTGAAATTTGATTTATCTTGAATTAAAATGTAAAGTTATATTATTGTATGTCGTCTTATCAAAACAAAATTACATTGTTCCTATAATAACTAAACAATGCTTATTTTTCGAAAAAGGGGTTGATATTATCATAGAACTATCTGATATCACGACTTACTATAGTCTGCTTCGTCTATTATTTTAACAATATATTTTATGTAGAAAGAAAATACTTAAGTATCACACCGCTTGCCCCACTTCTCCACGGCAAGGAAACAAGTTGTAATCTCTTAAAACTTTATATTGAATCAAGATATTGTTAAAATTGTATTAAAATAATGTTATGCTAGTTGCACCATCTATTGTACCTTTTGTATAGTATCTATGCGTATTTAAAAAACACAGTCTTTTAGTATTTGGTAAGCCACAGTGTCGTTAGCATTAGATATAGTAATTTTTTTAGATAACAGCTAAATAGCGAAGAAGTAGAAATAGAAAAACGTTCACCATAATCAACCGACCATTTTTTGTATGACGCGCGTACAAACACAGACCTCTTCATTTTATTCATATGAAGAGACGATAACAGATATAGTTAATTATTACATTGGAAATATTTCACCAACTCTACGTTTATTTAAAGATTACTGTTCTAAAAGCGGCCGTACATTTATTTGTTTGCAATTGACAGCCTACATATTCGCAAAGCCCATACGTACAAATCTTTCACTTTCGTTTCACGTTTTATTGAGTCCGTAAATAGTATTAGCATTTAGTAATTTTGTTGTAAATAGGGATTATTTCCTCACCTGTCTAACTCTCTTCTTGGAGGCGGAGACACGAAACAAGCCAATTGTGTGTAACCCGTGCCTCCTAAGATGCGCGAGGCAAGCCGAGACAAGACCCGGCACTTTAGGTCCGCCACCGCCCGCTTCCTCCAAACTCCAGCCCCAATCTCCTGAATCGCATGATTCACTCTGAAATCATAGTAATAATAATTGGTGGAACATCGCACATACTATTGTTTTATTTCAAATAATTTTGCATCATTATAACTAAGATAATGATTCATTATAACCGTGAGCCTTGATCTAGGAAAGTTCTCACAAACTTAGTACTCAAGAATATAACATTTAACCAATATACCGGAACCATAATTAAGTCTTACAACTCTAACTGTGTCTAATAACCGTAAACATGACCCATGTCTAGTTACTATATACGAGATACAGTCTGAAATCATAGTAATGATAATTAATGGGACGCAGCACATACATTGCACATAGACATTTTACATATTTGTATCGTTATAACTGAGCAAATTTCCTTAAAAGAAGTGCGCTCTGATCAAGCAAAGTTCTCGTAAGCTTTGGACTCAAGGATAAGGTAAAGAAGGGAATATTAAAAATTACCGACTAATTTGGAAATAGTAATTATGATCGACTAGGTCTAGTCTACAATAGACTGAGGGTGTTAATAGTAGCACAGATCGACTTATGAGGTAAATTCAACATACAGTCCTAAATAGTCATAAAGATATTCTTTTGGTTTTAGTAAGTAAGTTAGTTTTAGGCAATGTATGTCTAGTTATAGAGCTTTAAAAAACTGTATGATAACGGCAAGTGGAGATGGACTATAGATCAGACAGCTTTTGTCGTTGTTTATAGATTGCACTGTGCTTACCATTTACTTGAGTATAGTCTTGATACTCTGTTAAAAAAATCTTAAGCTTAGAAATTACGAATTATGATTACTTCTCTTCATTAGAAGAAAATTAATATTATTAAACAGACCAACGAATGCGTTTTATAGTTTGTAGATAGCGTTTCACCAGAATCTTACTTAAAGTTAAATTACGGAGTGGCTCAAAGTGGTAACACGTTAAACCAAAAGGAGGATTGGCTCTCAAATGCAGCTATAGATACTTGATGACAGATCTCCAAGTTTGGAGTTGTAGCTAGTAAGTGGACCAGTATAAAAGGCCCTATTACTGTGGTACTGGGTTCTCGTATCTTTATTAGGTTCATTGCAAGATTTCAAATTTCGTCGCTAATAGTCATCGACTACTGACTTTTAAGTATAGCTTCTGCAAAATACTAACAGATGTTCATATAACAAGAGTCTTTTAGATAAGGAAGCAATTATGGTACCATAGTAACGGTTTCAGATACCGCATAGATCGACGAATATTGGAGTCCTATTTAGAACCTACAATGAGGGAAGATGTTGTGTAGAAACCGCAACACGGTCCTTTGGCTAACTACTTCGCTTAAATTGAAAATTTATTGCCAAGGACCAGCTACTATAGTGTATTTCGGTAGCTTTACTTTAAACGCTAGTTCATATTTGGTTTAACTTGTTTATCATCATGTGTTACTGTTGGTCTAAGGCCCACATCATCATCTAACGTGAACTCATGGTCAAATGCTAATACTTATATACCTAACTATAAATATAAAGACAAGAAATTCGGTTTTTTATTGTAATGTATAGTAATGCTTAATCGATTTCTAATAGTCGTTCATCCATAGAGAGGTACATTGCATTAGTAATACGCAGTATATTTTTATTTTCAAAATTAATACTAAAGGGAGTGAAGCCGTGAGAAAATCTATTTAAGTAGACAATCCCAATCATATTTAAATGTTGAGTATTTCAAACTAGCGTTAACAATTTCTCAACAAGTTTTGTAATCCGTTGCTCGAGCCTCTGTATAATTATCATAGTGAAGAAATATGAAATTTAAGAATTTATCTTTCCCCGTTTATGCCTTTTGATGTGAGATGATTTAAGAGTAATAAAAACAACGTATCACAAACAGTGCCGAAGTGCGGTTGTTTGTTTGTCCGTACTCAGGCAGAACATCAATCATGTGTCGTCGGTCTGTCTGCATCGGTAGTTATCGAGTCAATGTTTTGAAATTGATATTCGTTATAATTAAATTTATTAACGTTAAAGTTTCATAATCTACTTGTATATTGTTTTGTGTTTATAGAGCATTTGCTCGCGGTTCCGCTCGTGTTAATATAGTTTCACCTATACATTTACAGTACTTTCATTTTTCTAGATAAAATTGCAATGTTCTTTTTGTACCCCTTATCTTCTGTACTAACAGCGTGAAAGCGTCACAAACAAACAAATTCACATTCGTATTTGTAGTATTAATAAGAGTTTACTTATATAACATTTTAACTAATAAAACTAACTTATTGAAAAATACGTGATGTCAAAATAATTATCATAAAATTTTAAATCTTGTTATATAAACTCCGTTCGAAATTCCCCGAAAACGAAATGATTTTGATGCTTTTTTTGTACATACATTTAAGTGGTTCTTACATTCGGTAGGCGACGCTACTCGTATTCCGTAATTTTTTTTTCAAATGTTATAATTCACTTTTTTTTAAATTTATATCGGTTTATCACACAAAAACAAATAAAACACTAATTTTTCCGTATCCAATGTATCAAGATTTTTTAATTCATTTCTTTATTGTATTCACGTCAGGATAGCGTTTATGTACCAAAACCCCACTGTTTTAATTATAAAGATGGTTAAATAAACGTAGCTATTGTACATTTCCGTAGGATTTATTTCAATACAATATACAACTAATAAATTTGGAGATTCAAAGTAATTATTAAATCTATTGTGCAAGCGATATGTAACAATTATGGAACATATTATGATAAAATGTCCAGAGAAATACTCGCAATGATTTATAACAACATTTATATTTTTACTTATCTCTTCAAATTGGAATCTATATATTAATACGTGAAGCAAAATCTTTGTACCCCTTTTTGACCGATTTCCCGTGAATGGGTGGACTTGAAATTTGGCATAGTTAAAGTCTATATGGCGAAGAAGTGCAGAAAGCTGTTTAATTTATATAAAATGCATTAGAAGTACATTAAATTAGTTAAAATAGGCACTACTCACACTACTGCTTGAATTTTACACAACACATGTAAATAAAAAAGACATTTTGAAAGGCCCTCAATAACGACTTCAAAAAAGGTTGCGAAGCAAGTTGCTATGCTCGACTATATGTATTTTTCAACTCTTACGTTCCAATTATCATTTTTCATCCTACATAAAACAATGATATTATAAAATATAATTATTTTTTATGGTGAACTCACTTCAAATGATGATTTCATAAAAAAAATGAGCCAAATAATACTTAGTATAATCAAAATAGGAATTTTGTTCATAAAAGTAATCCATGACTTAGACTTTCGCGGTTACAATGTTGCAATTGAACCTCATGTAGCAACAAAAATAATTTATTTTCAAAAGCTAATGGTAGTATTAAAAACATATTTGTCTTGGATTCACCATTTGATTGTATTGTGCATCCATTACTTTACCAAACAATGATACTGGGCATATCATTATTTCTCATAATGAACAGACTACATTTAATTCAACATCACTCAGAAATACCACCCACCCACGGTGTCGTGTAAAATTAATTGAAAATTGTGTCATGGGTTGCGATAAATTTCTTTATTTTCGTAAAGTTATGTTTGCTTAAAATTTGAGAGCTTTACCACGTGATTTTTGTTTCAAATTTATAATTAAGTTCAATTTTCATTTACACATAGATTTTTTTTAATGTTTATATAATTATAGATCATGGCAAATGGCAAATATCTGAGTAGCCATGATAAAAACCTTTGATTATAGAATGGTATATTCTATATTGATAAAACAACCCTAATAAAGTTCAAACTTTAAAAAATCAAATAACTATGGTCCAATGTCGACATCTGGTCGCAAACTAGTATAATGTTATTTTACCTTTTCAAAAAACGCTTGACTTGCATTAGGATAAGTATAACATGTTTAGGCAAAAGCACTATGTTTTTTAAAGTTACTCTAATCTCACTGAAGTTTATTTTGTAACTGACTAGCGGGCCGGGTGGAACGTGTTCCACCCTGATAATAAAAAAACCTTATC
Source organism: Antheraea mylitta (assembly GCA_014332785.1). NCBI lineage: Eukaryota > Metazoa > Arthropoda > Insecta > Lepidoptera > Saturniidae > Antheraea > Antheraea mylitta. The sequence continues at coordinate 24,644 of JACEII010000110.1, forward strand.
AAATTATATACTTAATCTTCCCTCATCACTTTATTTACTGATGAAAACCGTATGAAAATCCATTTAGTAGTTTTTGAGTTTATCGCGAACAGATAGACAGACTCTTTATTTAAGCAAAAATGGAGATGTATAAATTACGAGAGATAATTATTTTCGTAACACAGATAAAGTCACATGACGAAATATGTAAAAAAAGTCATAAATCATTTAGATTCGTCTGTCTGTTCTACCAGACTAATAGTCAAAACAATCTGTCACAGCGAAAGCTGTTACCAGGAGTACATAAATGGCCAGCAACTACCAGGCAATTTCGTATTATTATAGCTCAGTTATTCTCGGATTTAGATATAGCCGAGTGTTAGCGTCATGCGATAAAATTATCGTGGCCTTAATGAAAGCAAGCCGACGGGAAGGCCGAACAGGTAACCCGATACGGGTGACGTCACGACTGCGTCATCACACGTCACATGTGACCAGACCTCGAGTTTTTTTTTCCGTCTATTTAACCATTATCAGTTCGTATGTCGAAGGTGTTTGTTTATATCAATAGAGTAATGGTGATGAAAAAAAAATGGATTTCTTATTTGGTATTACATTATCTTTAGATACGAAAATGGATAAACGGTTATTTTAGGATAGCCATAAAACTGTACAAATAAACAGACAGCATTATTAATTTAATACATATATATTATAAAACAAAGCCCCCTACCAGGTTTGCCTGTCTGTCTGTTCGCGATAAACTCAAAAATTACTGAACGAATTTTCACACGATAGACACACCAGTAGATAAAGTTTTTCGTGAGGGTAGTTTAGGTATATCATTTATCAAAGATTTTTTTATTATCAGAGTGGGACGTCGGCCGCCGGGCTAGCTAGTTGATATATCATTCAATTTTAGTACAAGTGTTCTTTTATGTCATAAGAAGCAAACAAACATGCGGATCACCTGATGTTAAATGATAATTACCATCCATAGACACTTGTAACATCAGGAGTGTGGCAAGTGCGTTGCCAACCTGTGTTTATGGCTAGGGGGAGAAGGGACGGGGAGGAGAGGAAAGAGAAGTGGGTCTCCGGCGCTCTTACCGGCAAAACGGAACGCAACAATGCAAGCACTGTTACTTTACGTCGGTTTTCTATGACAGGGTGGTACTACCCTAGTCGTGTCGACCCATTCATGCTGAAACCAATTATAGCATCAGCATGGCTGTACCACCTACAAATCACGATCACTAAAAACTATTAATTACGTGAGACGTTTTTCAGTATTTTTTGACTTTCTCCCTCCCTGGTGAGACGTCGCATGAGATTTATTTCAACTGTCTCCCCTCCATCCTAATCTCACGTGAGATCTTCCAAAAATGTATTTTAAGTATTTGGATTTCTTAAGAAAAGACAATTTGCTTTGCCATTCTTATTCGATATATCGAAACTAAATAACTTTTTGTCAATTTATATATATTAGGTATATAAAGCAGAGTTGTACCAAGTTTCAGCATATTTTATCCTAAAAACATATTTTGAAATTTATCTAATTTTCGCAAATTACACTATTTTTTGCCCTAAAATAATTAAGTGATATTTGTCAAAACCCCTCCCGCTTTCACGTGAGATTTAGTGAGATTCGACTTGATCCCGTCCTCTCAGATAGCCACACGTAATAATGGGCTAGCTAACATACTTGATATAGTGTACGGCGATAAATAATTACAATTCAGCATGGCTACCGTGTGAAATGTAGTAACTCTACAATTAGCTGTGCGTAACAAACCACATCACTCACTGACATTAAATCATAAGCGTACGTGCTGTTTACATTTACGCCAGACGTGATGTCTTAATCCACGTTGCCAGTCGATCTGGCAGACATAAATCAAAACACGGCTGTGTCATTACGCGCATTTATCGGTTGTATGATCCCTGGTTATCATTGGTTTGTTTGTGACTTCACGATCGTCTGCAGTAATGTCTGGGGCTTTGTCACCGTGAACACAAAATATAATCACTCTTCTAGATTTTCCTATGATATTTTAACAATATTTTCGATAGTAACATGATCACATGATACGTAGAAGCAAGATGGTAGGGTATTATCTAATTTGAATACCTGTCTCGAAGGACCTGTAGCTATGTTTTAGCGGCTACACTTAAGAACTAGTCCTCTCTCTAAGTTCAGCGTGTTACATTCTTTAGTCTATAGTCTCTTCATATCAAGTAAGAAAATCTATAAAGCATTATAAAACATAACTAAGATTTATATGGAACCGGTTGGGATTGTACAGTTATCATTGATAAAATTATTGGTTAAAGCTAATTTCGTACATTGATCTTCAGATTATCTGCAAAGAAAAAATTAAAAATCTATCTTCAAGCACGTGTGAATCCTTTGAAAGTATCAAAAACATTGATATTAAAGTATCAAGAAAATAAAGGCTATTCAATTCAATTTTTGCAAATTTTGTTGCAATATAAAAAAAAAATTAAAGTTAAAGCCATAGTTTTACGGTAAATACTATCTGGGCACAAACTAAAAAGTTCACAACTTCTTATCTTTGCTGTACCGTGAAGCTGTGGAACAATCTCCCGTCTAGTGTGTTCCCTCCTTTGTATAACATGGGGTCTTGCAAGCGTAACGTGAAGAGACATTTACGGAGGCCGGCATGACAGCGACAACCGCCGAAGGTTGGCCTGTCTCTCGGTGGTCGCCATTGCTTTTGGATTGTACTGTGCTCACCATCAGCCACAGTGCAGTCACTTTGCTGTGCTACAATAAAAAAAAACTTACATCGTCTCCTTTCTCCAAAGCTCCGAGGGAAGCAAGGGAAGCCCTCGATCCTCCGTGTTGCTGTCTCCGCAGTGCCCTTTCCGTCTCGACGCACTGCGACAGCGGTACTCCGAAAACACTACCCGTTGGCGCCTCTGCAAATAATGATGGAAAAATAACTTTTGTTACAATATTTCGATACGAAATCTTGCATAAACTTACAGAGATAGAATCACGCTGCGTCGATCCGTGAAACGTTTAACATCCAAACATTATCGCTACGAGTATCACAAAGAAAATAAATAATCAAGTTCTAAAAACCCATACCATGAAACTTCAAGCTCCGAATAAATATTATCGTTATAAATAAATTTTATTGTATTCTAGAAACTCCAACCTTTTCGTTTGTATAGAAAATATAAGTAGGTTTGCTGAGGGATGCTGAGACGAGTGTGTTGAAACGAAGCTAACCACGCATTCATGACAGCGTGATCATTGGCATATTCACACCATTGAGTTCCTGCCATATCTATGTATAAGGCATATTCTCCGAGCGATTACGCGAAGAACTAGTTACATACGCCGAGAAACAATTGATTATAATATGCCGTAACATCTTTCAATCTTCTGCCAATCGAATAATAAAGGTTCATTAGTTCATAGTACATCCAGATTAGACCATTTCTATTGGTTTGCTTAAAATAACTATAGCACACTTGATGATAAATGATAAATTTCCTTGACAGAGACTTATACAAATACAATTTAGAAAATTAGTTGGCTTTATAATACAAATTGCTTGAGACATGGTTTAGAGTATTGTATTCCTGTCAGCGTATCCATAAGACTCATTTGGTTTCGCATCAATTCAATCGTTGCCTTAACACTAAGTATAAATTGGTATCGTTAATTTCTTCATAATCCATATAATGAGAGTCACATGTATAGAGAGTTTTAATTGAAAACGCAAATTTCTCAATTTACTTGCGGTATTGCTATTTTTTTACGGTATGCACTTAACGTGAAGCTAATCTCAGGTTAAAAGTGCATTACTTGATTTTTCTAGATCTGATATCTCTATCCCAAACTGAATGATTAATTGATGATGAAAATTCCACAAAATAATGCTGATAAAGCTGATCTTACTTGTATCCACGGGAAGTTTACCTCTTATACTTCTGCATGTACTTCCGTGGTAGTGCTAAAGAGAAAGAATTTTTTGGTCGTTGCACTGTTCCACATAAACTGTACCTCGGAGCGACAAATTGGGGTGTAAGGGGTGTCGAGTAACATCTTAAGACTTGAGACACCCAAGCCAACCTCAGTTGCACGTGGTGCACCCTACTGAATAACGAACGAGGCAATGGCGAAAGCGGGGTGGTAGGGTTTTACAGCCCGACTGGGTCGCAACCACCATGCATATAGCGAAAAAGTCCGTCATAGTGACTCGCTTCTGCGCGTCGCGTTTCGGGATCAGCCTGTGCATATCCAGTACCGGGTGACTTTCGTCATTATGGCCGGCATGACAGCGGCGACCGACGATGGATAATCTGTCTCTCGGTGGTTGCCGATGTTTTTGGATTGTACTATGCTTAACATCAGGCATAGTGCAATCACTGTGTCGTGCTTCGATAAAAAAAAATAGATTAATAATGCAGTGATCATAAAAGATACTCTATTTAACCATACGATTAAATAAAAATCTACAAAATAATCATACCTTCCGATACATTCCCGCATTAGAATAACGCTTACAGAAACGGCTAAACTATAAGAAACTAATCGTTACTAAAGAGCGAATCTATTCTTGTAATACAGACACACGAATAACTGACAATAGTCCAAAAGAAATCGCATTTGGATGGCTGAACATCGCTAGTCATATCGTGATGTTCCGACGGAGGGTTTCTGTGATACAGTCCACGTCAGAGATCTCTGACGTTCACGGGCTGAGAACAAATGCTTTACGATGTGTGAAATTTTAAAAGGGGGGCGTTACAAACGAGGTGTAGCAGTTGTGTGTCGGTATAACAATAAAGTTAATTCGGAACTGAAATATAGATGAAGATATGATTAATGTTTATCGATAAACATTTTTCTGCTGTTACCTAATCTGTTAAAATAGGCTTTGATAATAGAGCGTAAATATTCGGTGATGTTTATACATTGTCGTTTGATTTGAGATTACAAAAACACTGTTTTTTTGGTTACTAACATCTGTCCGCAGCTCTGCACGTATTTTTAATCAGTGTATTATGTGAGATTTGTTATTTTTGACTATTTCTAAAATTAAGTGATAATTTTTATAGGCTATCGATTTTCTAATAATTCCTGTAAATACATATTTAGCAAGCTCGGTTATATCAAAATTATTATAGATTTAAAGAAATTTTTATTTTTTTTAATGTTTTTTCTTATCAAATTTAAAAATAATATATTTACAATGTTCATACACTATTGTTTTAATGATAAATACTTTCCGTGAACAATATGTCAACACATTCGATAGAAAATATTTAGAAAGAGGAAGAGGGGAAGGTGAGGACAAGTAGGCCTCTGGCACTCTCACTCACCAAACGAAACGTAACAATGCAAGCACTGTTACTTTACGTCGGTTTTCTGTGAGAGGGTGGTACTATCCCGGTCGAGCAGAACCATTCATACTGAAGCCAGTAATAGCTAGCTAAAACCACCTTTTTCCTCTTAAGAGCTTCCACTGTGTGTTAGCGTTAGTTCAAAGTTACTCTATTAATATAAACTTAATAAGCAGAATACACTTGTCGAGTTTCTGATATTGAATTAACAGAATGTTGATACCTCAATTTGATAAGTAACAGTATTGGCTGACGTTCAAGGAAAACATCGTGAGGAAACTGAACCCAAGAGACGTTTTTGCAGTACAACTGTATATGGAAAACATAGTACTGTGGATTTCTCAGAGTTTGAAATTACCACCACGTCATGGGCTGGAGCTGTGAATACGCATATACCTTCCTTCGGAAAGAGGCCTATGGCTCTGCACTCGGTCTTTTAAACACAATAACTCTAACCTTACAGTCCCTACCTAAAAAGTTTCACATGAAAATACGAGTATATATAAAAAAATAAATTTAAGCATCTATCTCTTCATAATGCAATATCCATATGTTACATTATAAAATATTATGATTCTACATTTTATTGAACCGTAGAAAAGCTGTTAAACGACTTCTAAATTCCAAATATAATAACGTGATACATATAAAAATATCAATAACATTGGAAAATAAACAAAACGAACGACTACGCATTGAGCATCATTTCCACGATTTAGATACGGATTGTTTGACAACAGTAAACTCTAAATACTGCCCAATAGATTTGAATTGTATAAAAAATAAATTCGTTTAGAAACGGCGCGATGGCCGGACTGGCCCGCTGCCACTTCAACGACGTATAAACAATTAATAATTTAAATCGTATAAAAGAAATGTTCAACGTATTCTTTCACTTCTTCTAAGTTCTTCAGATTCTCCCGGATTTCACCAGCGCTATTGATAAAGCGATACATCGGCGATAAATTAAAATATATGTGTGTTAGAACCGTTTTCAAAATGCTAATACACGTTTTTTTTTTCTGTTGCAATGAATTGAAACAACTATTTGAGTTATAAATAGTTCAAGCCAATGAAGTCAGTTCTATTTTCGGCCGTGTAAAGATTCGAAATTAAGTCCGATTACAGATATTGTATGATTTTAAATATTAGCTGATCCCGTAGTACTTACTGTTCAGGTTTTTGCGTTTGAACATTTGTAGTCCGGTGAAGCTGTTAAGACCTTGCTAGGTCAATAGCGTAGTCAGTTAGAGAGAAAAAAAAGCGTTTGAACACATTCTCGTCTAATGTTAGATGGCGATATGGTCTTAAATGGTAAACACGCTAAACTTAGAAGAGATTGATAATGATATTTACAAGCTTTTTACTATCATCTAGAAAGATGGTGGCCCAGTTGTTCTTTACTTTTCAGGGTGTTTTGGTGGCAAACTAGAATCCATATTGGGTGGTATTATTTCCCATCCACTTTACTTGTGCACGATAAATAAACTATATTACGTAAAACACCACCATTGTTACAAAATATACATTGAAGTGAAACAAGATTATGAACAAAATATAAAATTCAGTACATGACATTCGAATATCCCGCCAAAAACTCTTTTTGTAGGTACTGACGCGTTACCGTTGCTATAGTAACCATTATTATGTTAATCGTTGCCATGGTAACAAGTTAGGTGTGTATGTATGGTGTAGGTTTATGGTAACATGGCTACAGCAGGCCGCTAACGTTATCTTTATACGCAAGTCTAACCTTTTTTTATTAACGTGGGGAAATCTGTTATGGATAACAACTCTCCCGGGGGAGAGAGTGGGTTATGTCCGACTCGCACGGACTAAAACCCCATGGTGTACCGACAGGGCATATTTGTTGGGGCGGCAGGGGTTTGTCCTAGCTACTCAGCCTTGGATAGCTGCCGCAACGGCCCGCCCAGCGAAAAGTGACGATTGAGTACACTTCAGCTGCCTTCTCTCGTCAGCCAAACCTGTGCAATGAGGAGACGTGCCCCCGGGTCCACCACCTCAAGTCCAACTACGGTGGCGGAAGGAGGCGAGCAAATTCACCGACAACCGATGGTGTCACCAATTTAAATTAATTATCTAATAGTTAATAATTGGTGATTAAAATCATTAATGCGTGCGGTATCTGCAAAATTCTTTGGTACATGCCGGGACTCAAACCTACGGACATCGGATTGATATTCCACCAGTCAAGTCACTATACGACCACGGCTACAATAATAGTTGTAATCTATCATAAAACTGCGTAACATGGTGTTGAATTTATTATATTTATGTGTGTGTTCTACGAGCTGCACTTGAGAACCACTTCCTCTAGACATAATTTGTTACTATCTTGAACTATTCGATTAGTGAATTGGATAAGAATAGGTAAATAAAAGCATAAAGTTTAGTATATGAGAATAGGTATTTGCGTAATCTGCCCGATTCTAAATATAATCTTTTATAGGATTTCAAAACCTTTAAAACATTTCAGCGAAATAATCAAACGATTCAGCCGCTGGGCTGCGTTTTTTTATAGTATTTAATAGTTATTCCGTAACATATGAACGTTGTTACTACATCTTTTTACTATTAATCTAAATGCTTATCATAAGAAATTTACAACATTCAGCCTCACAACAGCATAACACGTCGATGACTATGTCTAGCCTATTATTATAGATTATACGGGCCACTTAGTCACCAAGAGTACGCGCACGACCCAAATATAATAAGGAAAGTGTCAGTCTCATGAAAAATTAAGGAACATTGGCTCCAGTTCAAAGAAGAATAAGTTAATTTGCAAACACGCCGGCGATTTCGCCTGCATTTTCATCTAAATATATAAAAATCCAGCGTCGTGATGTTTGTCCACGAGGAACTCTGGAAGTAATCAAACGATCTTCATGAAAATTGTACATTTATATATAATTTGGTCCAACTTAAAAAATATGATAGTTTATATTTCGATTAATGGCTTCAATATTTTTAATTTTGGGGGTTTAAGGGGTGTCGAATAATAAGACTTGAGATACCCAAGCCAGCCTCACGTGCACGTGGTGCACCCTGATGAATAACAAACGAGGCAATGGCAAAAGCGGGGTGGTAGGGTTTTACAGCCTGACTGGGTCGCAACCACCACGTATATGGCGAAAAACCCTTAATAATGATTTCATAATCGCCTTTCGAGATCAGCCTGTGCATATTTAGTTTTTTGTAGGCGTGATAGTGGCGACCGGCGATGTGAATAGTGTCACTCGGTGGTCGCTATTGTTTTTGGATTAAATTGTGCTTACCATCAAGTATAGTGCAGTCATTTTGCCGTGCTACAATAAAAAAAAATACAAATAAAATGATTGTCCATGTTTATTATTATTTTTAATAATAAATTTCATCAGTCTCGAACAGATGGCGCTTTATTTAAGCTTGTAAACATAGCAGCTGACCTGGCCACACGTACATGATATACAAGAGTTAAAAGAGCAATGCAAAGTTATAATGTGGCTCCATCTATGAGATGTCTATAACGATCCTACAGTTTTCTATCAACAAACTAATTTAAAGCGCCATCTGTTCGAGACTGATGGGACTTATAATTAATAACAATAATCAACATTGACAATCATTTAACCTATAATTAAAACATATTGAGACCATTAATCGAAATAAAAATTATTCTCTCTAGTTGGACCTAATTATACACAATGTCAATTTTCATTAAAATAGGTTGAGTAGTTTCAAAGTTCATCGCGGACAAACATCATGACATTGGATTCTTCTACATTTAAGAAGATGTGTTATTCAGATATGTAAACTACATTACTGCAAAGATTCGTTTAAATTCGTTCAACAGTCTGTGTGTGAAAGAATAGCAAATATCCGTCCTCACAAACTTTCTTGTATATAATACGATATGAGAGATGCAAGGTCCTAAACTTGCGAGACGTTAACAAATATTCTGTATATTTTAGAAAAGATATGCACTAGTTTAAAATAATAATACATTGAACAATGTTTATTCAAGGCTTCCTTATTTGTTATGACGCGGCGCTACGACCGTGGTATTTCACGTTTTTCAACCAAATGAACATTGAATATTTATGGTATGTCCATAAATCATATTATTTTATAGTCGATTGATGGATACTCTTTCTTTTTACTCTGTTATCGTTTGGGAGTTCGTTTACGATATTCTTTTATTTAATTTGCAACGTTTGTTAGTTTGTTTAGGTCAAATCTTGCAGAATTATGACCAGTTTCTTTAGACCTGCGCCTTTGCAATTTTGACGTTTGTTCAGTCTCGATGACAATACACAAAGATAAAAACAAAATGGCAGATTATAAAATGGCCGTCATACAAGATTGATAAAATAATATCGGTAGACCCTCAGCTTCTTAAGACACAGATCTCAAAATGACGGATAGTGTTTTTAATTTCACATCGTAAATTGTGAGTTTTAAGTTTTTTTTTTTAGTTTTTGTCGGGATCTTAGTCCGTCATGTAGTGGATTTTGAATTTATATTTTATTCATGGGCTCGTGTTGCTTAACTCTACATTGTGTCAAATTGGCGGTGTTTTATGTAGTGTAGTTTGTTTATAGCGCATAAGTGAAGTGAATGGATAATAATACCACGGAAAAAACCCTGATAGGTTCTAACAAGGGAGCCACCATCTTGTTGGAACATTAATAGTGACCTTGAAATGATCACACTGCACTTGTAATAAATACTATCAACTATTCGACAATAGCGGTAAGAAAATGGAAGATTAGTTACTGAAAAAAAGTAGCAAAATAAATAATTGTGATTTTCATGATTTAGTAAAAAAAAGTTCATAGTTATAAAAATACTTTACACATAAAATTATGTGGCATGATGTTACAATACATAATTTGTTATTTTTCTAAGTTTTTCTAAGTTAGGTTAGATATAAACTCATGCGCATAAAAGGTATCTTAAATAGTATCGAACCGCCCTGTCTTCGAATAGGTATAACTACTAATATGATGTCATAATAATTAAACTATTTACATTCATTTTTGGTACTTGTTCTGCGCTCTTAGTCCTATTAAATCAAATATGGATATACAAGTATTGATTATTGTTTATAATTTAATTTTTAAGGACGTATAGTTTTGGAATCATTTTCAAATAAGTCTGTCATTCACATAATGATAAAAAACTTGGTTAACTTGGATCCTTGGTGTATATTGTCCGGTAATTTAGTAACGTCTCTTCTAAATTTTACTAAAGGTGTGAATATGTTATATGAATAATTATTTATATATGAATAGACAGTGCGGAAACGGTTAAAACTTCTCCCTCCTGTGTTTCTTAGTTGATTTTCTTCATTCTACTTTTAAATTGTAGCTACTTTTTTATATCATAGGAGGCAAATGAACAGGTAGCTCACCTGATGTTAAGTGATCCCCAGGATCCATAGAGACTAGCAATACAAAGGGGGTCGCAAGTGCATTGCCGGATTATGTTTGGGAGGCAAGAGGAGAACGGGGAGGGGGAGGAGAAGGAGAGGTGGTTTTTTTATGTCATAGGTGGCAAACGAATAGATGGGTCACCTGATGTTAAATGTTCACCACCGTCCATAGACACTTGCAATACCAAAGGAGTCCGCAAGTGCGTTGCCAGCCTGTGTTTGGGAGGAGGGTGGGGGGGGGCAGGAAGGGAAAGTGGAAGGGGAAGGTAGGTGGGTCGGAACACCGGAGGACCACCTCTCCTCGCCTTCCCCATCTCCTCTTCCCTTCCCCGTCCCATCTCCCAACACAGGCTGGCAACACACTTGCGACTCCACTGGTGTTGCAAGTGTCTATGGATGGTGGTGATCACTTAACATCAGGTGATCCACCTGTTCATTTGCCTCCTATGATATAAAAAAAAATAGCTATGTCCAAAAATGACATCCCCATTCAGCTACATGCTGCAGTACAACAGAGTGGTACTACAGCGCTGATTTTCAACGAAGAACCATACCAATGTACGGGCATGTACTGGATGGCTTAACAAAAATATGAATATAATAAAAATACAATAATGTAATATAGGTGCCCAAAAACATAAGAAAAATACTACAAAGGCAGAGTACACAGTGGCTACTATAAACCTGAGAATATGAACCAGTGCCAGCACGAAAGCAGGGCAAAGACGCACAGATTATGAAGTGGTTCAATTATTCGCGATTGTATTATAAAAAAGTAAAATAAAAAAGAAACCAACATTCTATTTTAATTAATTCAAGAATTAGCTATAAAATTGTAACGAATCCCATCAGAATTGCATGTATGTTTGTGTTAGTTGTTGCCTGGAGCAATATATTGGGCCGCGATGACGGACATTTCTCACATACATTCAGTTGGCTTGTGCCGAACTATTTTTACGCGTTTGTGTACGCGAAATACGCCCGTGGCGCTTACCGGCTATTTCATTTCATATTTCACTTTACTAATTCTTTATAATTCCTTCTATTTGGGTCGCGACACCCACGGCGTTTGTTCCCACTAATACTGAGAGGCAGCCGGTTCTATTCCCGCGAGGGCAAGACATTTCATTTGAGATCGTCTAACCGAATATTTTTTTTTTTATTTAATTGTAAAATATGTAGCAGAAAAATATTTATCTATACTTCTAACTATATTAATTTAATATAGTTAGAAGAATAAAGAGGTAAAGTTTGTGACGTTGTGGCGTGGTAGGGGGTAATCTCAGGAAATACTGTTCCGACTTGAAAAAATCTTTCAATGTTATAGCTCATTTATCGAGAAACGCTAAGACCAATAGGAACGGAGTACCAATGAAAAGTGTTTCAAAATTAGGATTAATTTCCTCTTGAGAACTTCCGCTGCGTGTTAGCGTTAACATGAAGTAACTATTACTATGCAAATGAAGTCGCGAGGAGGTGCTAGTTTCTTATACAGTTAAAGTAATACTATATAATCTACTAGAGATCCGTACTAGTATTGCATTAGTGCTGTTAATTAATGTGGCGTGTCTAAAAACTTTAAATCTATGTTTTGAAGTACTGTAATATTTATAGTTTAGCAAATTTATATGAGGTACTTAAGAATCTTTACACAGCTTGACTTTCTTGTGCATAATATGAAACATGGGATATTTGTTAAAACAATAATTAAAAAGACAAAGGATAATTTTAATCCTCATACCTTACTGCATTTAAAACTTTCAAACTTATTTATGTTATTTTTGGCAATTAATCATCTAAATTATTACCGGGAGTTTTTGGCGGGATTTTAGTCTGTCATGTAGTGGATTTTATATTTTATTCATAATCTTGTGTTATTTGACTATATATTGTGTAAAGTTGGTGGTGTTTTACGTAATATAGTTAGTTTATTATTCATAAGTGAAGTGAATGGAAAATAATAACACGGAGCATGAAATTCTGAGATGCCACAAAAACTCCCTGGAAGGTTCTAGCAAGGGATCCACCATCTTGTTAGAATATGGCTTCACACGATGCTTAATATTGGAATGATCGCACGAAGTTTGTGATATTATTGACTACGTGACAATGGCCGTAATAATCGGAAAGATTGATTGCCAAAAATAAAGTTAAATAAAAATAAACCGCTGTTATCGAGTAACAAGATGGCGTCCCTTTGTTAGAACTTTTCATGGATTTTTTGTGGCATCTCAGAATCGATGCTCCGTGATATTATTTCCCATCCACTTCACTTTTGCACAATAACCAAAGTAAATTACGTAAAACACCAGCAGTACCACAAAATATAGAATCAAATAATAAAAGATTACGGGTAACTCACATACACAAATGCATACCTTCTTTCACTTTAAAGCGTAGGAAGACGGAAAAAAACACTACTCGAGAGAGCAATACAAAACACCAAATCGCGACATTGTAGTCTCATAGTTATTGGAAGATTCGACATGGCGTTGTTCAACGCGAATTAATGTAATCACGGCATCACTAAGCCATCGTCTTCAAATATTAATACATAAATACCTCAGCCTAAAGAATTACAGAAAACAAACATAAAAATCAATTGAATAGTTTTGGCACGATACGCATTCATACCAAGAATTTTAGGAAGTAAACAACGCTTTTTACAGTTTTTCAGGAAAAGTTGTCTCTGTAAGTCGTCTCGTATATTTTATTCGCCAGTTTCTCCCGCACTCAGTCCCAGTCACGCGTCTACATAACTCAGTAACCATAGCAACGTAAAAGAATATTACATCGAGTTCAATGAACACTATTTTCATTGTTAAATATAAAATTTGCTTTCTTTTTGTATTTCTAATTAGAAAAATAATTATGAATTCATTGTTTACAATTCAACATTAGAGTGGTAGAGCGACGTTTAAGCTATAACTGGTTTCAGCATGAATTGGTCGGTTCGCTCGGGGTAGTACCGCCCTCTCACACAAAATCGAGGTCAAGTAACAATGCCTTCCTCCTCTCCCTTCTCTTTCTCCCTATCCCCCCCCCCCCAAGCTATCAACGCACTTGCGACTCCTCTGGTATTGCTGGTGTCTATGGACGGTGGTGATCACTAAAAATTAGGTGACTCGTTTGCCCCCTCTCATATAAAAAATAATAATTAATGGTAATTTTGAAGACAGACGACTTCTTTTAATGACACATTAGATCAATAACTCATTACCTTAAGAATTCCATAACACATTTTCTTGCGGAACAGATAAACAAATACTTTTTAAAAACACCATTACATTGATAATAGGCATATCACTATAGAACAAAGCCCTCTATCAGGTCAGTGAGCATGCTCGAACCCTGGCTACCCCTACCATGCGGCGGATGGTACACCGTGGGGTTTTAGTCCGTGCGAATCGGACATAACCTACCCTCTCCCCCGGGAGGGTAGCGTATCCGTTAGGGATTACCCCACGTTAATAAAAAAAAATACTATAAAACAAAGCCCTCTGCCACATCTGACTGTCTGTCTATTCGCGATAAACTCAAAAACGTCAAAATATTGAACGGATTTTCATGCGGTTTTCACTAGTATTAAAATGTTTCATAATGCAGATTAAGGTATATAATTTGTCGAGGATCTTTTATTATCAGGGCGGGACAGCGTCCTCCGTGTCCGCTAGATAAATGCATATATCTATCTTAGGACTAATGGAATCAACCCTGTGAATATTTTTACGACCACTCTCGTAAGTTACGTAGTTAAAGGCTTGCATTGTATGCATTTATGTTAAAAACTAACATTCTTTTTTTTCTAGAATATTCTCAAACGTAAAAGTACCGATCATCATCATTACCCTTATCCCACCTAAGTAGGGTCGGCACAACATGTTTTCCTTTTCCACTCTTTCCTGTCAAATGTCATCTCAGTATTCACACCTTTTACGCACATATTATTTTTCACCGAGTCCATCCATACATTTTCGGTCTTCCTCTACTCGTATATCCATCCACCATCATACTCAACAATTTCCTAATTACATGGTTTTCATCTCTCTTCATGACGTGCCCATACCATGCTAAGTGATTACTCCTCAATTTCTCTGTCACTGGTGCCATTTTCAAAGTTTCTCTGATATACACTTTCGTAATCTTATCCATTCTAGTTACACCGCACATCCACCTTAACATTCGCATCTCTGCCCCATGTAATTTTCTCTCATCCTTCTTTTTCGTAACCCAGCACTCGGATGCATACATCATGACCGGTTTTATCATAGTTTTATAAATCTTTCGTTTCATTGAGTTTCAAATGCATTCGTGATTCACAAGCAACCTCAGACACATTTCGCCATTTCATCCATCCTACATTTATCCTATTCCTCACGTCCTTATCAATGCCACCGTCATTTTGTATCAATAAACCGAATTACCGAAAATTGGTGTTAGCTGGTAAGGATACACCATTTAAGGCCATAGGAGAAAAACTAGATGTACGACTGAAGTCGCAAAACAAATATTCAATTTTTGTTTTAATAATTTTCAAACCAACATTCTCCAGTCTTTCTCGCCATTTTTCCAGCCTGCTCTGGACCTCCGCAGAATCTTCGTGTTGTCGATATAAATTTATAACTTGAATATTTTATGTGACGTCATAATAAAAGTTATATACAAAAAATATTTATTATCATAATTATGGTATATACCGTGAGACCTATCGCAATCGGAGCTTGTGTTTTCGTTCAGCTAAAGCCGTTAACAACGAACAAAACATTCTCGGAATCAACTCCGTCATATACACAGTCTAAAACAGTCTCTATAGTTCTGGAATGTATTATAATTATAATGGTTTGTTTAAATTACCCTGAACTATGATAGACCGTGTTGCTCAAGGTCATTACTATGTCTTTCTTATTATTTTATTTTAACATACAAATTCAATTCTTTATTTTTATAATATAACTATCTCTGTCCGACACCGACTTCCGATATATCTCTAGGTAGCGCAAATATTCATATATTTTACTGAATTTGATTAATCTATTAATATATTTATTTTCCATTTTTCAGTGCTTTTTATGTTTTTGATATCGAAGTCGGTTTAATGTTTTTTTGTAATTTTTTTCCATTTTTAGTGTATATAAATATTTGTATGGTTTTAATTGATTATAAAACGAACTCGGATAAATAAGTAAGGTTTAGTGGTTTTAAGGATTGTGGTTGTTCTTCAAAAGTTCATAACTTGACAAACAAACATGATATTACACCGTATTAGGTCCAACTGGTCAGATTAGGTTGATTGTGAACGAATTTCAGAACCTCATCTCTCCTAATGTTCGCTTCACGGGAATTGCCTCAACAGTCATAACCCCCACATGTAAGTCCTCGTCAAAAGGAGTTATATGTACCCAAACACAAGATAGCTACTGTAAGCCGCTGAGGAGTTCCAATGCAATTTCTTCATATTTATGATCAAATCAGGATTGATTAAATAATATTCTTGTCACTACAACATGTTGTGCCAAGTTTTCATTAAAATTAGCATTATGGGAAGTTCATTTATTCATACAAGCTTTATTTATCCCTTTATTTTCAACCCTTAAGGTTGGCTTTTGTTTTTATTTGAAGAACACCATCCCCAGGTATCGATAATTCAAATAAAATTGTAAAAATCGCTTTCAAGTACACGAAAATACGTAGACACGAAGTGGGTGAAACTCAAATAAACGATTTTCACCCCCTTAGGGGTTGAATATTTTATTCAAATATGGGATATATGGGACCACTTTGGAGTATAGCCAAATCAAACAAAAAAATAATCATTAAAATCGGTTCACTATTGACGGAGATATCGATTAACATACATAAAAAAAAATACATACAACCGAACGTAGTAACCTCCTCCTTTTTCGAAGTCGGTTAAAAATACAAAAACAAGGAAATTGAAAAAGAAATAGAAAACAATATTAAAACCAATGGATACTCTTAAATTATATTTATAAATATTATGAATATAACAAAATAACAGAAAGAGACAAAAAAGAAATACGTAGCCGATTCAGACTATATTTTGTGAATAGACTGATAAGCCTCTATCGCTGTTTTGAGATGATTTTGTTTACTTGAAAAAGTGTCGCATGTTTTATGGAATAAGTTATATGACCTGGGTATGGTAATGGGAATGATATATAATTTGTAAGATAATGGCAAATTGACAGATCAAATAAAGATAATAATAACTCCCTGGCCGCTGACCTATGACGGTGTTAGAAATTATTTATTTTAAAAAAGGAAGTGAGACAGGGCGAACGGTAATACCTCCAAAATAAAAATTGGAATTTGAAAACTATAAATTGGAATGGGATGTAAACAACACCCCAGACAGAATTGATAGATTGATGTTCAATTGTTAAGTTGCCATTTGCTTTAATTATGTGGTTATGGGGAATTATAGGGAAAATTTAGTCACATCTTCTTTGTTAGGACAATCGTGTTAAGCCGGGGCTCCCGAATAGTCTCCTATACACTTAATAAGAATACAAGTCTACCATGTCTGTACTTTTAGATTTTCAAGACAAAATTTGTTACAGGGGTCTAGGAATAAGCAATTAAATACATTTCAATCATTTTTAGAAACGTATATTTCTTTGAACACGCGTCACTATTAAAATACTGCGTTCACTATAAAACGCTCAAAAATCATAAAGCATATTCTCGAATAACATTTAATTTTTGTTTCATTAAAATCGGTTTATTCTATCAAAAATTACTGTAATTTGAATGGAGGCTCGAGTTAAGTTTGAGAGAAAAGTAGATAAATAAATGGACTACATACATTCAGATGATTCTATTAATCATTGTTCTTTTACATAGGGTTCCATGCATATGTCGAACGATCAGTACCAGCCTGTCTCTCCAAACAGAGCGTGTTCACGTCTGGCGGTAAATTTCGCTTCCGCACACAAGATTAGGCCCCCTCAGCAGTGGCTAAAACCTAGGTCCGTTCCCTTGGCGTGGAGCCCTTGAGTGCGCTGCTCGCGCAATATAGTCACACAAAATCTTACATCATTGTAACAACATTACACATATCACCTCCACACACGTGCACACATACACGCTTCCACATGAAAATGGAAGAGTTTTGTTTCTTTCCCTTATCGAACTGAAATAGTTTAGAAAATTATCCGATACGAAATATATATATAAGTGTTGTTGAGGTATGTATACTTGGTATACATATATGTTGCAACAACTCGTATATGTATGAATAGTTAGCTTAGGTTAGCTCAGATAGATCGCGAATCGCATGTATCAGGCAACCGCCCAAGCCGAGGTGTGCCATGTACTCTTGAGCTAGTTGTTAAATAGAATCGGCTGAGTGCCTTAAGCGCTCGCCTTAGTAGTCCGTTGAAGCTGTTAAGACCTTGCTGGGTCAATATCGTAGTCATTTCGAAGAAAAAAAAGGTTCCATGTGGCTGAAGTTGTGAGCATAGCTAGTCTCTTAGAAAATAATTGAAAACTAACCCGGTATTAGTGTGATCAGGCCCTCAGTTTGTACTTGGCACGAATACAATACATAGTAGACTGGTATGCCCCGCCCCCGCATTGTCGTTTGTTTTTTTTTCATCACAATACTTTTGATTTGTGTAAGATCTTGTATTCATTTTCGTAGGTGGCTTACGTTTGTGATTAAAAATATGTTGCTAACGTGATTATTTCTCTAATAGAAACTTCGTGGAGCACTGTATACAAATCTACACTTTGCATATACATATGTAACGTATCTTTAATACTAAAGATATAAACCTATCAGAACGATGTAAGGCATTGACATATAAAAACCCAAGACGCACAGTCTTGAATAAAAGTAGCGCTCAAAACCGGCCGGCGAAACTCCCCAATGCACATACGTTGTTATAATTGTATGATCAACTTATGAGTTTACAAAACCAACTTTCCCTGAATGATTTCAAGTTGTTTTCGCAAGGACGCAAGCAACGCGAGACTATTTGAAATGAGTGCATAATCCAAAATTATGCACTCATTTTTCTGTGCCGGCTGTGAGACGTTAAGTGTGTATGCTATTAATAACGTTACTAGTTTAAATTGACATTTAGAGTGTTTGCAATAATAATTAATATAGAAGTAGCTTGAAACCTGAAGACAGACATAATTTACTTTTAACTTCTACATATGTGTATGTATATATTTTTCTTTGAAACAAGAAGTAAGATCATTTTTAAGGAAGTGGGCGGACAACAACTATTGTAAAAATATATTAAAAATTCTCTGCACTTTTTCCACTTGGATTTACTACGAAAAATCGTGCCTACCCCCGCAGTCAATGATATTTAATGTGTCTAAAGTGCGTTTAGCAAATTATGGATTCACCGACGAATGTAAATCGCGTAATAAAATTGAATCGAATGAGCGAAATATTTAGACGGTCTCAAAATTTAAAATGTTTAGAAGCTGACACTAGCCTAAGTCCGCGACGTTTTCTTTGAACCAATTGTTTCGATAAATCTAATTATTGTCGCTTTTGATGACAAAAACATAAAACACGCCATCAAACACATAATTCAATTCCTCAAACTCCATATTGTAAAAAAGTCCTTCAACACGTATGTTTGTCTGTCTGTTCGCGATAAACTCAAAAACTATTGAACGGTTTATATACAGTTTTTTACCAGTAGATAAGCTGATTTATAAGGAAAGTTTAGGTATGTAATTTGTCAAGATTATTTTCATTATCAGGGTGGAACAACGTCCGTCGAGCCCGCTAGTTAATATTTATCTTCGGTTGGACGAACTATATGCCTATTAAGATCACCTGATAAATTGACAATTGTCAACCCTACAAACAGTTACTATTACAAGTATAGCATGCCATAATCAAGACAACACTACTCATTTTATTTAATGTTAAAGAATAATCGAGAATAAAATTAAAAACAAAACACAAACAATACAGAAAGACAATGAAAGAGAAAAAAACAATTATGTTTACAAAATTTTATAAATAGCATAATAATAATTTTCACATCATCAATATCTTAATAATCAGTCTGTATTTATCCTTTCAAATGTTTTAAGGGAATAAACAAAAAAAAAAACAGGGCATGATGGAAAAAAAAAATTTAACGACATTTTTAACCCTACGAGCTTCACGTTCAGATTTATTTTCACATAACATTTTAAGTAAATTAAAAACACAGTTCTAATGTTAATTAGAATAATTCTTGAAAAATACCACATCTGTATAGTTTAGATAAAATATTTTGCATATGGCATCATGTCATCGTAATAACAGTGAGTAACGCGTCCAACAATTCTCTTTAGCCAAGCGTGGGTAGGCAGAACTCATACGTGCAGCTACTAGAGAGAACGTTAACATATTGTACTTAGCAGTCAGACTAATCTATAAGTATTTCTTCTTCCTTGCTAAATTGTTTGAATTTTAGCACCAATTTTGATTATCAATTTTCTAAAACATTGATTCTTATAATTTACAAGATTAATACATCTTACTACAATCAAATTGTGCGTATGACTCGTTTGTATAATGAGCTCACATTCAAGAACATCTCCTCAGACTTTGACCATCGATTAAATTCAAAAGGACAATTTAACACATTTTACGTCCATGATTATTTAAAGAACTAAATTATATTTCAATATTCCTAATTACATTTGCCATTTTGTTTTCTTTTCCACGAATTAATTTTAATCTTTATAGTTTTAATTATTTTTACTTTTTCATTACATAGTTTATTTTTTCAATATTATTAATAGTGTAAATGGTATCGATGTGATAAAGCGTTGTAGGTTTTCAGTGTAATATGCTCATTCTTATTATTGTTATTATATTATTTATTGTAGTGCTGACTGTTGCTTTACCAACAATAACTACAAAATTGTACAATTTAAATATATTCCACTTTTGTATGACAATTTTGTATGGCAGAACTGTTTTTCATACAGCTTTAATCTTCTGTTGTGATATCTATCTCTATCCTACTTAGTCAAGGCAATATTCTTTGTTGCATTTATTACTTCTTTACGCTATATTACGATTACGATTCTGTTATATTCGTGAAAAAAAAAAAGAAAAATGTTGTCATTCATGAAAACAAATTATATGTGATTCTTTAGCTTTAGAAATTTTCCTTGTGGGTATTGTGCAATATCTGATAACATAAAACGACATTTTCGATTAAATAATTGGCACATGACATGGTTCCTTTAAAGCTAGTATGATACTGAGATTAGGTTTGCTAACTAGTCAAGTTATAAAGTGCCACTAATAGAACACTTATAACCTACCTACACCTTTTTACTTATTTATGTATGACTGCAATACTTCTACCCGACCTGGACGGACTGGCTCCTTAGGAAAGTCCCGACTTATGGTCTTAAGAAGGAAGACCTTATACCCTCCCTGATGAAACTGTGGGAAGCAGAATGAACACTATTGTGCGTTAACTGCAGGCCTCGACTTGTTATCTTAAGAAGGAAGATCTTAGGACCCTGATGAAATGGTGGAAAGCGTAATGAACACTAATATCCTTAATCACGACTGATGCGTTTTTATATCTCACTACTCACTCGAACTGATATGTTTATTTAAAATGCAGTTTAAGAGGGTCAGGATCGATAGTATATCTGCTTCAAAGTTAACTTTTTCCAATGAATGCGACGTTTGCTAATACAACGTTATGTCCACGACCATTAACGGAAAGAAACCAAAACCGTAATTTCTAAAATTTAAAACTAAACCATAAACATGTGCTAACAGATTATAAAATAGACGGTCTATGTTGTGAACGATGCAGAAGGCGACAAGGATACTGAACTGCTTCAACTGCTTAGGGACAATATTTCAACAAGCGTTTCCTACAGTCTCATAAACACGTGCCATCGGATTGTAACTGTGTACATTGTGAACGATCCAGAAGATACCAAGGATAGTGAAATGTTTCAAATGCTTTGGGACAATATCTCAACAAGCGTTTCCTACAGTTTTTATAATTGAGTATATTTAATGGATATTCAGTTTATTCCGTCTTCTTCCTTTCAGAAAAGAATCATACACTGCGCAAACTACAACTGCCTAACATCATGACATATTTTAACCAAACTGTGGATGTGTAAAATGTATTCCTATTTTCTATTCCATGCCCTCCGACTAGATCACCGTTGTTTTTTATATTTATCACCTTAAAAATAAAAGCCATGGTTGTCTAGTGGTTTCACTGGTGGGGTATCATTCTGATGCTGCAGGTTCGAACCCTGGCATGTACCAACGATTTTTTCCCGAATGCGTTTACATTTACATTTAATTTAAATAGGTAACACTACCGGCTGATGATGAAGCAAACATTGTGAGGAGACCTGAACCTGAGAAATGTTCTTGTAGTACTACTGTATGCGGGAAACCATAGAACTATGAATATCTCAGAGTTTGAAATCGCTAATAGGCCGTGGGTGGGTGTGGTGCTTATGCTCATGCTTTCGAGTAGAAGCCTATGGTCCTGCAGTAGTTCTATTATAGTCTGATGACGATGATGATGATATTGATAATACATAATGTATTAGAAGACTGTCGTTTCAATTTACTCCTTACGGATAATTATACACAGCTATATGTTGCAGTACCGCTTGCGTCTTACCGCCTCATGATGTACAAAAGAGAAACATAGACTACATACATCAAAATGAATAACATTCCAAATTCCAGCAAAATAACTGTTTGTCAGTTTGTTACAACTTTATCGTTACTATATAAATCAGAATAAGCGTAAAAATCTAGACAGATATCCGTGGCGCGGTGCGCGGCGGCCTAACGTGTCTCACTGATTTACGCGTATTTACCCGTTGCGGCGGCCGGTAAAAGAATTTAATACGTTGTGAGTCATTTGCGAATCCCAGATTCATCTTATATAACGTTACTATGGTTTGTATTGTTCGTTACGGTGTGTCGTCATTATCAGTGAGTTTTAAAAATAACTTAATGTTGTACATTTTTAAGGTATCCGTGAAGCGTCTATCCAAACTTAATCTTGCAAAATATATTTCACTAGCTTCTGCGTTGAATTGTTGCCTTTTATGCAAAACACGCAGCGGAAGCTCTCAAAAGGAAAAAAAAAACAATTTTGAGACATTATTCATTGGTACTCCATACTCCATACTTATTGGTCTGATCGTAAAAAGCTGCATTTAGTAAAAGACGGGCATATTTTAAATACTAAAAACTGTAACAAAATAGTCGTCCCATGACTTCAGACTTAGCATAACCACGTCAAGCGGATTCTGGTATCAAAAGGCTATTATAGTGTGTATCAATATGTGAACGATGGTGATGTCTGCAATTGACTCCTCTTTGTGCATTCACTAAAAACGACTGTTTGATGCATTGAGAATATACTTATATGTTAAAAAGATGTACCTGATCGAGTTTCTTGCCGGTTCTTCTCGATGACTGGGTTATTTTCCGAACCGGTGGTAGTTTTAACGTTCAGAAGTATTAGGGCCTACACTGAATGAAGTATTTTTAATTTGATTTTTATTTGAGTAAATGCGTATGAATACGGATAATATTTGCACGGTATTCACTTTCGTATGAATCATCTATTTATAATAACAAATAAACGCGTACGAAGTCGTTGGTAGTGCTTGTATTATAAATTACAATTTTAAAATGATTTTAAAATTTTAAATTTAACCACAGTGATAACAATACAACACGTTTTCTTCAAGGTGGGTCATTTTCTTTGAATACTTAAAGTCCCTATTTCAAATACTTTACACTCCTTACGTCTACAATTTATAATATTTCTACAGTATTGAATACAGTTTGTACTGTTTAGAAAGAAAAAAAAATGATAATAGTATCTTCGTAGAAATATCTTTGTTCCGTTTATAATGATGAATTATAATAAACCACTAGTTACAGTAAATTGATATCAGAAGTTGTATATAAAATTGAACTGTTCAAAAATATAAGTGATTCAATGCAAATATTAAATTTTTGTATAAATAGACTTGAAATCAAACGAGATATGTCTTTGGCACTGCCCGACAGATATCTCGGTATGAGAGCGCGCCCAACTCTAAATAAATAGAAATGATTTTTAAATTGTTTACTTGTTTTCTTGAAGCGGATATGCAAATTAAATAGCTTAAAACAATTATTACACGATAATCGGACCAATAAAATAATTGTCCGATCAAGTTTATTTGAGGCTTCACCATTTACTGATGTGTTTCTTAGAATTCGTGCTTATTTATTAATTCGAGTTAAATTTTATCATGAGATACAAGTGCGGTTGGCTATATGAACTGGTACGCGAATCTTTAAGAGCATCTTCAGAATTACGGTCCATTGGAAGTTGGTCACATAAAGTTACAATGACCACTTCACATCAGATATACAGTATTTCCGTTTGCTATTTTATTATACTGAAATTAAAAAAAATATATTATCGTTCCATAATTAATTAAAAATTCGAATTATTAACACTGAAGGAGTCTTAACATATAATTCTCCTGCCCGTGTGTATGTGACTGAACTAAACGGTTAGGTCGATATTATTTGTTTGTGTGTACGTTCTGGTAGATTTAAGAATATTTCAGATTCACATTCAGACCTGGTAGGTGACGCTGTGGTCTGATTCTAGGATTTTCTGTATAGGGGCCACGCCCGCTAGTGTTCTTAAAATGGTATATTTCGTAGCGTTTTTAGTCAGACTAATACCCCGTAAAAAGTTGTTACGAATAACAAAGTCTATTTAAACATTGCCTAGTATTTAAATATTATCTTTGTATATATCAAAACAATACTTAAAAATTAAAAAGTACAAAGCACCGCAATGACGTCACGGTGATTAGTTAGTTAAAAAAACCGTATACTTAATAATTGATCTAGAAAACAGAACAAATACTGTTCAAAATAATACCCAATAAAATACATTAAAATACCAGAAAAGCATAAACGCTCTCAGATTGCTTTACCTATAAAGTTTGCTACGCCGTAGTCAGCTACATTTATGTGTGCTACATACCCATATACGGACATTCCTACAAATGTCGTAGTATGCTACGAAACGTCTACGAACTATCTTTATTAGGAAAGTTTACGAATTATATTAGAAAATAGTCTAGCGATATTTAAAACTAACCTTTATCTTTTTCGGCGTCTTTAGCACGGCTTTGGTCAAAGAAACCCGTTGTTAGCGCTTTCCTTTTCATGAGGTACGTCCGCCTTTTCGGCTTTGTGACTGCCGCCACCGCATTTTCTGCAAAAAAATATATATGTACAATACATCAGAATTATGGTTAGAACACCTCAGAATAAATAGATATTCCTTATATGGATAACTTATTACCTGAATTGAGTTTTTTAACGATTAAAATGGAAATTAAAACTGAATTAAGTTCAATAAATCTACAGAAATCTAATATAATTCACGTGGTAGGAAGCTTTATTGAAGAGAATTGAAAAGGAACACGCAGTATTATTGCACTAAATTCTGTTACACTATTTGCTGGATTTTTTAAAATATCATATAGGAGGCAAACTAACATGCGGGTCACCTGGTTTTAAGCGATCACCGCGTTCATTGACACTAGCAACCCCAAAGGAGTTGGGGAGGAGGAAGCGGGGGGAGAGTGAAGCCACGGCCATAGGGGCAACTGTGATGCCGTCTCACCACCCCCTCCCCCCTACTGGGGTCAGCGAGCGAGAAAAACTTGTAAAGGTAAAAGGAAGTATAACTATAAACTGAATGAATCACTCCAGGTGTTCAGTCGTTAGTTACCTTTGATCACGTGAAAAAAGCAAAATAAAGACCTTGAACCGTTTTGCGCATAAATAATAGTGAATGAAAAACAAGGAACGATTATATTTCAGAATATGATAACGGGACGCAAAAGTGAAAATATTCCACTGTAAGTGATCGCGTTGACAAAAAAACAAGCGAGTTGTACGTAACAGAGACATCCGAAACTTGTTTTCATTGCAAATAACTCTAAATAAAATCTCTCTTTAAAATTTACTTTAGACTGAACCATAAGAAGTAATATTGGATTAAATG
>JACEII010000110.1:50927-134854 GCA_014332785.1 Antheraea mylitta
TACCGTTTGTAAGCTTGTAAGCAGGCCTATATATAAGTAATAGAATAGTCTGTCTGTCTATCTGTTTGTATGACCACACATAACTTCTAAAGTACTGAGTACATAATATAACCTCAACAAGAAAATTATAAAGCATATCGTCAGGAGTAACAAATTAGTTGTTTCGTTAAAATCAATCCACTCTATCAAAAGAATTTGAATGATGACTGGAGTTAAGTACGAGAGAAGAGTAGTAATCTATACTAATATGATAAATCTGGAGGATTTGTTTGTTTGGAGCGTTGAACGCGCTAATATTAGGAAATTTTGGTCAGATTTTAAAATTTTTTATACATCATCACGCTAGGACCAATAGGAGCAGAACTCCAATGAAGAATAGTTTCAAAATGGGTTGTTTTTTCTTCTCATAGCTTACGCTGCGTTTTAGTTAGTTCAAAATAACTATTCCACGCGGACGAAGTCGCGAGCAGGAGTTAGTCTTCAATATAAATAAATTGATAAATGGAAACTAAAAAAAAAAATGATAACTCGTTCAAACCTCTTTTTGTTTTTAGTTTTTTGCACATAACTTTTTAAAAATGGCCCAAATTATATTTTCTTTTTATTGTTTTGTTTTTACATCACCTTGATAGAAAGAAATAAATCAAAGCTATTTCGATTTTTTTTTATAAGAATTTTTAAACTTTAAATCAAGATTCAGAAATGAATACAGTTACAATATAATATTAATAAAAGTCAAATTTACCAGGAGATATACTTTGAGGGGTACTAAAATATATCACAAAATTATAGAAAAAAAAAAAAAAAAACAAATCGTCCAATTTGACGTAAAGTTCCCCAATAGAAATGTTAGTAAGTTACACAAGCACTCGCTAATGTATACAGGTATGTACAGCTTAGCTAGTTTTGCTTAGATTTGCGATGAAGCATCGCAAGCAAAAAGCCCAAGCCGGCCGAGATTCAACCATTTTGATCAGCTCCTGTTAGTATTAGCGTAATGATATATATAACCTATAAACTTCCTCAATAAATTAACTATATCACACAAGAAGTTCTCAAATCGAATGAGTAGTTTCTGAGATTAGAGCGTTCAGCCAAACAAATTCTTCAGCTTTATAATTTTAGTATAGATATATGTTCAAAATATCAGAGTTAAATACTTGACAACATCAATGGCCGCGACATCCACAAAACTAGTTTAGTAACGCATAAAATTAACATTTTCAAACACGTATAAATTACGAGATACGAGAAGCGACAGGACGACCATAAATTATATTATTTTACAACAACATTTAACAACTTACTCGCTCATTTTCGTATGATACTTTAAATCGAGATGATGTGATGGTAACCGTTCGTTATTTTTGTGGGCCAATTCTCAGCATGTAAGAGGTTAACGCGTTCTCGGAAAACAACTACTCAATCATAAAATTAAAAACTTTGATTCCAAAATCGACACAAAATATATATTTGTAGAGACTTCTTATTTTACTGAAAAAAAAAAATGGTGGTTTTATGAAACTAGCAAGTGAATTTTTTTTTGGGGTAAACCTAACTGGTTCCTTTGTTGGCCGGTAAACATCTTTAATTGTGATGAAATTAGAAGTGTGATTCGATTAGTACCGAGTGCTATTAGTGGTAACCACTCAATAGATTACTAAACGGATGCGGTTAATCATTATTCCACATTGACATGCAGTAAATTAACACGCAGCGAAAGCTTTCAAAAGGAAAAATCCCGATTTAGCTTGATTATACAATGTATAGCCTATAGCCTTCTTTGATAAAAGAACTCTCTACTATTGAAAGAATTTTTCAAATCTGACCAGTACTTCCTGAGATTATCCCCTAGAACCTCACAAACTACCTCTTTATAATGTTATAGTATAGATGAATAGTATAAAATATTCTTTAAGAAAAGCATATTAGGTATACTGAATTTCATTTTTTTATGTATATACTAAAGTATGTTATATGTTATGCCAATTCTTCTTCTTTCAAGAGTCAGTTTCAAAACAATTATGACGATACCAGATTGTTTTTTATAGTAGCACGGCAAAGTGACTGCACTGTGCCTGATGGTAAGCACAGTGCAATCCAAAAACAACGGCGACTGCCGAGAGATACGTCATCCTTCGTCGGTCGTCGCTGTCATGCCGGCCTGCGTAAATGCCTCTTCAAGTTACGCTTGAAGGACCCCATATTAAAGGAAGGAGGGAACACACTAGCCGGGAGATTGTTCCACAGCTTCACGGTACGGCAAAGATAGGATGTTGCGAACTTTTTAGTTCGTGCCCAGATAGTTTTTACCGTCAAACTGTGGCTCTGTAGACCAGCGCGCGTAGTTCGGTTGTGAAAAGGAGAGGAAGGGATTAAATTGAACAACTCTGCAGAACACTCGCCATGATACAGACAGTAGAACACGCTCAGTGAGGCAATATCCCTGCGCAGTTGAAGCGGCTCTATAAACTCTGTAATGTCTGCATCATTAACAATGCGGACAGCCCGTCTCTGCAACCTGACCAAGGCATCCAGTTGGTACTTGGCGGAACCGTCCCAAAGGTGCGAACAGTAATCCATGCAAGGCCGAACTTGTGCCTTATAAAGAAGGTATAGTTGATCAGGCGTGAAAAACCGTCGCACCTTGTTCAGAATTCCGAGTCTCCGAGATGCAGTGGAGATTACGCTCCCGATGTAGTCCCTGGGATTAAGGTCGCTGCGAATATCTACACCCAAGATATTGAGACTGTCCCGCATTGCGAGCGAGATGTTTTGAAGAGTAGGAAAGGGGGGGTAAATGGAGATGTCTTGCATTCTTGCATGTAAACGCGCACACCTGTGTTTTGTTAGCATTAAACTCGACCAAATTACTTGCTCCCCATATTGATATGCGATGCAACGATCGGTCGAGCTTAATGATAAGTTCCTGCCATCTTTTTCTGTTTCTCCCAGGCCGCAAGAAGGCTTGCTGTAATATAACTCATGGATGGTACTATCGTCTGGATAGCAATGAATATGGCCCAAAGGCAATATATCATTGATATGCAGAAGAAATTGCACGAATCAAGGATTTTTTAATAATATAAAAACCACTACATGACATTCCAAGATCCCTCCAAAAACTCCCACTTTCGTATTTATATAATCAGTTAGGATGGATAAAGTTTAATATATAGTTATCTATATATTAATACGTGAAGCAGAACCTTTTTCCATGAACGGCTGAACTTGAAATTTGGCATAGTTAAATTTTATATGGCGGAGAAGTGCAGAAAGCTGTTTATTTTGTATAAAATGCATTAGAAGTACATTAAATTAATAAAAATATACACTACTCACACTACTGCTTGAATTTTACACAACATGTACACAGATATAAATAAAAAAGACATCTTGACAGCCGTCAATCGTAACCTCAAAAAAGGTTGCGAAGGAGGTTGAGGTTGAGGAGGTGAACTAATTAGTAATTAACTCTCCTTGGTTTTATTAGATGTCAACATTTTTAGGTGACAGGAGTGCTTTTACTTGTGTCATGGGTTGCGATAAATTTCTTTATTTTCGTAAAGTTATGTTTACTTAGAATTTGAGAGCTTTACCAAATGTTTTTTGTTTCAAAGTTATAATTAATTTCAATTTTCATTTACACATAGATTTTTTTATGTTTATATAATTAAAGATCATGGAAAATGGCGGATAACTGAGTAGCCATGATGAAAACCTTTGATTATAGAAGTATTATAATGCCCTTTGACAAAAGAACGCTAATACAGTTTAAACTTTAAAAAATCAATTAACTATGGTCGAATGTCGACCACTGGGCGCCCACTAGTTTAACTTATAAGCTGTGAGTTGCTCTACATAAATTAATGACTTAAAACGCAGTTTATCATTGTCAAATCTCATTATTCCCGTGTTTAAATCAGCGTATTCTGTGTGTGGTTTGCCAAGAGTGTTAATAAACTAATTGGTCCACAGAAAACTATTAATCAGAACGTTGTTGTAATTTACACCATACTAAATAATTGTGAAGGAATGAAACAGGTTGTTGTGAACAAGTTGTCACATTGAATAATGACAATTCTTTAGTAGTTAACCCGTATTTATAGCGAAGCTGTTGGATTATGAACACCGTTTGTGAAATACGTTAATATGCGAGTGAGTAGTTATGAGGATTTTGGGGTTTGACGTTTTCGTCATACATTTTCATCCGTCTATTGCATGTCGCATTACAGCCGGCCACGGTGTAGATGTTAAACGAAAGGCGCTAGGCAGAGCAGCCAAAGCCAATATGGCGGCGACCATGACTCCATTCAAAATTATTCTATGATTTAAATAAATGTTATACTCAGTTTTTTTAACGTGTCCATGATCTGATTGAACTTATTTATCTGCCATGCTCCCGCCAAGTCGAGCAAAAAAGCGGCACGATCGTTTTCTCGAAGCAGTTCGAGCCATTTTCGACCCCCTATAACTTCGTTGTGGATTAAATTAGAAGCCTATTTTATTTACAACATAAAAGATTTATAATATTGATATGGTCAGTATAAGATGTTGTTGGGCTAGCTAATTACGTAATAACTTAAGACAGAAGGTCGCTTAAGTAGGGTCGTAATAAAGTAATCGACTTTATATTACATGGATCTCACAAATTTTTGTGGTAAAAGAACTGTTTTTACAAGTTTTGTTTTTGATGGCATTATATATTCCGTACTCTAATATGCAGATTGAAACTAAATTTTATTATTGGGTATATTGTCTACTATTGATTTCCCATCATCTTTCCTATTTTTAAACGAAATTTGAAAACGCGCTTTTGACACCCTAATTCGAATAATTTTAATTTAAATGCCTATGGTTTCATAAAACGAAACTTTTTTTTAATCGGTCACACTATAGGCAGAGATTTTTTAGCGGGATTTTAATCTATTATATAGTAAGGTTTTATATTTTATTCATTATCTTGTGTTATTTGACTCTGTATTTTGAAATATTGGCGGTGTTTAAAGTAATATAGTTCGGTTATTGTGAACAAGTGAAGTGGATGGGAAGTAAAACTGCGGAACATAAATACTAAAATGCCATTAAAACCCCATGGAAAGTTCTAGTAAGGGAGCCACCATCTTGTTAGAACATTGAAAGTATTCCAAGCACACTTGTAATATTATTCTTAACTCGGCAATGGTAGTAATAATCTATAAGAAGGTATTGATTGCCAAAAATAAAACCAAAAAACCTAGTTGCGAACTACATCGGTGGTTGAGGGTTGTTGATTAGTTAGTTGATAGAACATCGTGGTCTTTGTAGCACGGTGAAGCTGTTAAGACCTTGCTAGGTCAATAGCGTAGTCAGTTCGAAAAATACATTGAGATTTATTAGTAGATACAATCCAATTTAATTTATCCGCTGCCTTAGCGGGTGATGATTGTAACTTATGATAATTTTCCCCTACTAATCCATCCACCAAAAATGAATGCATCTATGTTTATAGAAATATGTAACATGAAAAGATAAAGGAAATCAAGTTTCTTGCCAATTCTTCTCAATGACTGGGTGATTTGTCCAAACCGGTGAAAGTTTTGACGCTTATAAGCGCCTACGCAGGGTCTAAATTGAATAAAGTATTTTTGATTTTGATCACAACCAGACTTTGAAAGGAATATGTGCCTGTATACCCCGTATTCCACTACTCTTAAACGTACGGCCTCCACGATTTCGACGTTGGATCATAAAAATAATTGATACGCTCATAAATCCGATTATTAGAAAACCGGATACATCGATTAAAGAATGATGTTTACAAAATATTGTGTCAGTTTCCGAGAATTTATAATCTACGGGCAAAAGTAAATTGTAAAGTATTTAATTTTAGTCGCACGAAAAAAAAAACATATAAAATAGTGTATTTTATTAGCAATTCTGTAACGGACCATTTCCTGCGCAGAAAGCGATGCTTGTCGCTAAGATCGTGCGACATTAGGGTTGCCATCCGTTCCGTAAGCTGAGAATTCTAGAATCCTGGATGTATGAAATGTGCTTTTGTGGGACTAAATAATCTTGTCATGAGTGATTTATACTTTTTTTATTACTTTCTTGTGTACTGGCGTTAGTGTAGATTTAATATAATTGGCGGAATCAGTTTTTTTTTTAGACAATAGCTACTCTGTCCTTTTTGTACACCTGAGTAGGTATATGTAAAATTCCTAATGATCGGTTGAATAGTTGACGCTTAAAATCGTGACATACTAACTCGCATTCGTATTTGTAATATCACTAGTGATTTTAAAATAATAAGGGTTGCTATCTTTCGATCACAGCTTTGTGTTTTGTAGAAAACTCGGTAAACTTTTTACTGCGTTTCAAAAACGTATGAAAATCAACAGAAAACGACTTGAAGATTAAATTATCTTCTATGATTTCACACATTTTTTTTATATCATAGGAGGAAAACGAATAGGCCGGTCACCTGATGTTAAGTGTTCACCGCCGTCCATAGACACTTGCCACACTAGGGGAGTCGCAAGTGCCTTGCCAGCCTGTTTGGAAGGTAGGGGAAAGGAAGGAGGGCGAGAGGGGAGAGGAAAATGGATCTCCTACGCTCTCACTGACCGAACGAAACGCAACAATGCAAGCACTATTACTTAACGTCGGTTTTCTGTGAAAGAGTGGTAATACCTCGGGTGAGCCGAGCCATTCATGCTGAAACCAGTAATAGCTTCGGCGTGGTTCTACCACCTACAAATATTTTATTTTTAGAGTCAGATTTTCTCAAAATGTTTAACTTCACCATCAGTAGATTACCAATCTAATTACTAAATGTACATGCCCACCGACATCGGCTGGTTATTCCACCAGGCAAACCACTAGACTACCACGACCTTTAAATCCATACGAAAAAAAAAAATTTCCATTGAACGACACAATATTATTACTACGAGAACTACGAGAATCATGGCCACCGGCTTTTGGTTAATAAATTTTATGAAGCGATCAAAGAAAACTTCAGATATATTTAATATAAATAGAACTATAAACTAACACACATAATATATATTATATATACGTACATTCATTTTATATAGATTTAAATCTGATTCACAGCTCGTGACTTCCGCAGATGACTCACGCTCGAGCTTCAGTTCGCTGTTGACATTTAGCATACTCGTGACAAAAATAGGATTTATACATTTTTTTCAGTGCAAGTTATTTCTTTAACAGAAAAAGTACTAACACGCTCCGCAAGTAATTAATTGCATAAATTGAACCATGTATTACTAAACTTCGGTCACGATAATGTAGACTTTTCTTATACCTTGGAAAACAGTAATCATTTTCTACCTGAAAGGTGGTATACCCTTTTTTGTACTCTTGACAACATGTAGGCAAAATTTCATGCTAATTGATTGAGTGTTTGATGTATAAAAGCGTAACAATCAAACAAACAAACTCGAATTCATACTTATAATATTGGTTAAGATTTGTTTTATTAAAGAAAAAATCCTAAACTATTTAAATCCACCGCAATTCTGCAGTAAATTTAAATTTACTTATAATATAATTTTATTTCCACTTTCAAATTACTTATTAGCGAATTTATTTATCATACTATTTACCAACCGATTTGTACTGGTTACTTACTATTGACTGAATAATGACACGTGTTGAATTATTATTGGTTTGTAATAAAAAAAAAAAAACGATGTGTGGTAAAGACATTTAACAGAAGTGAAGTTTTCGTATTACAGGAAAAAAATTTAGTTAAAAAAATACAATAAAAAGCTACGGTGTTCCCAGGAGATCACCCATCCAAGTACTGTCCGCATCCAACGTTGCTGGACTTCAGTGATTGGACAAGAAACGGTGTTGTCAATACTCTATCCGACACAGTACCCCTACTCCTTTTCCTCAAACAAAAAGGTTGCTGATCAGATTTTCAAATATCTCAATAAGAGTTTCTCTTCCAAAACCAATCCTTACAATACAAAATTATTATCAACATACTATTGCAATCACATTTGTACTAATGACCTACTATTGACAATTTCTATTGACGTGATCTTAAATGGCGGTCGGTAACTAGTTGCGACACTAGTATGAGTTGTTAGGCCATCCAAACTTTGGTAATATTCCGAGTGGTATCTTTGTTTACACTTTTGTTTTTATTATTTATATTTGGCCTGATCCTACTTGACGTAAGATTACATGTAAAAGCTGCCGTTGGCAGTGATCACTTCATATCTATACATATAATAAAAATGTAAGTCTCTCGTGTTACTTTTCAGATTATTGTGAAAAAAAATGTTGCAGGTGTCTTGGAAAAATGTGATAATATATTTTAATCATTTCTTAGCATATACATATGTCTATTTATCTGTTTGTTTGAATACGCGTTACTGCTAAAGTACCGCATTCATGATAAAGCCCTTTCAATCATAAAAGATATCCTCGAGTAACGTTTAGTTTTGGTTTCATTAAAATCGGTTCACTCTATCAAGAGTTATTGTAATTTTAATGACGACGCGACTTAAGTACGAGAAAAAAGTAAATAAGTAAATGTACTTAATATATTCAGATGATTTTATTAGTGACTGTTTTACATTAGGTTCCCCGCAGACGGAGCCGTAGGATAGTCACTATATAGTGGAGATTGTAGCTTCGTATGTCATAGGATTTTAGTAATTACAAATACTAATACTTTATTTCTAGAACCTTTTACATAATATAGCCTGAACTATAGCCCCAAACTATGCAGCGCTTGTCTCATGAATTACTAATGCCTGGTTACAAATTGCCTTTAATTGATAGTGGCGCATATTGTGTTTATAAAATCTGGGGGTAAATTTCGCTCCCGCACACCAGATTAGGCCTTGCTCGGCAGCGGCTCAAGCCTAGGTACGTTCCCTCGGCGTGGAGCCCTTGAGTGCACAGCTTGCGTGATACAGTTCCACAAAACCTTGCATCACTGCTACAACATCACACACATCACCTATAAACATGTGCACGCCTACACGCTTACACACTGTTTTTATTTTTCAGAGAAATAAACTATAAAGAGTTCTACCCTTATTTTTCCCTATCGTATCCTATCCTTAGTTTTGAGGAATTTTTCCAACACAAAATACATATAGGAATTGTTGTGGCATGTTTGGTACACATGCATGTTTCAATAACTCATATACGTATATCTAGATAGCTTAGCTAAGGTTATCTCAGATAGGTCGCGTTTTTGCACAAAACAGGCGACAGCCCAAGCCGAGGTGTGCCGTGTACCCTAGAGTTAGTCGCCAAACACCCCAAATCGGCTGAGTGCATTTAGCGCTCGCCTCAATAGTTCGGTGAAGCTGTGAAGACCATTCCAGGTCAACAGCGATTTCATTTCGATAAAAAAGTGTTTATAAAACTGCACTTTGAAATTTCACATTCTGTATGTATTATTTTAAAATACCTTATTCAAAATATGACCTGTGATGGCAGTTATATACGTGTACGTCAAAATAAGATTATAAATATATACAAAAATGACTAATATTTCAGTTTTATGTTGACAATAATAATATACAAAAATATGTCTGAAGATGACAGTAATTTTTTTGAAAAGTATCCATCTAATTTGAAGTGACCATAAGCATTTATATTAAACCTAAATTAGAACCGTAATTTTGACGTTAGTCACTGACAAGTTGGTACCAATCTAAATTTCATAACCTTAAGGAGTTTCACTTCAAAGGTATCGACTACTTCAAATTCTCTTTATAATTTATACTCTGTTTTGTTCTGAAAAAGTATAAGCTATGTTATTGTGAATTATTGCCAAAATCCGTTCAGTATTTTGACGTGACAACGTCTTATAAATTGGTTTGCCGGGTGACACTTCAAGAAACTGCGTTACGCTCCGCTCACGTTATGCGCTCACAATGAGAGCGAGTGAGAGGCACGCGTCCCTTCCACTCGGGCATGGTTAGCCCGCCTAAGAGTGAGAGAGACTACTATACGAAAATTATTTTACCACTCAAAGTCGTTGTCACGTAAAACTTTCGCCCGTATACCGACTTTACAGGCAACCAATTTTTTTTGTATGTAAACGTAAATGGTATTTTTTTATCGTCAGCCAAACACTCGACGAACACAAACACTTTTCTAATTTAAAACCTTGAAAAATGAAACTTTGAAGCGATAATGGCTTAGTTGACCGCGTGTTCGGCCATAGCGTCGACATTCGTAGACTCGAATTCTTGCAACTGAGACAGAGTTTTCAATGAAAGAGGTGTTATCACCTACCTCCGGTGCCGCTCGTCATATTCAAGAAGCGAGACTACAACACGACCGGAACATAGAGCTACTAGCCCCAAAATATTAGAGATACGCATTGATACTAGCGCCAAGCGCCAACATATAAGAGAGAAGCATTAACACTAGCGCCTTTTAATTAAAAAAACATAAATAAAAATTATTATTATTATATAGAATTCAATGAGACATAAATAGGAATGGATATTATTGATTTATTACTTGCATAACATTAGTTTGATGAATATCATAATTTTTGTGTTGCACAAAGTATCTTGCAGAATTGTTTATTAACAGTTATTGCTTTGACTTCCATAGTTTGACCTATAGAAGGCTAGATGTCGCTACGCTACACACGTAATTGTATGTCTAAACATATTTCTGATACATAAATAACAATGATTTTATATAGAATTGATGTTCGTGAATAATATTAATTTGTTCGTTAATTTTATTTTCGTGTTACTTAAAACATGTTGCAAATTATGAGTTTTTTTTTTTTATTGATGCACGACAAAGTGACTGCACTATGCCTGATGTTAAGCATAGTACAATCCAAAAACATCGACAACCACCGAAAGACAGATTATCCATCGCCGGTCGTCGCTGTCATGCCGGCCATAATAACGAAAGTCACCCGGTACTGGATATACACAGGCTGATCCCGAAATGCGACGCGCAGTAGCAAGTCACTATGACGGGCTTTTTCGCCATGTACATGGTGGTTGCGACCCAGTCAGGCTGTAAAACCCTACCACCCCGCTATCGCCATAGCCTCGTTCGTTGATCAGCAGGGTGCACCACGTGCAGGTAAGGTTGGCTTGGGTGTCTCAAGTCTTAAGATGTTACTCGACACCCCTTACACCCCAAAGTAAATGGTAATTGTTTTGATTTATATAAGTCGTCTTATAAATTATATAGTTCGGCCTATAAAAGGCGAGATGTCGGTGTTATCTACGCATTCCTATGTGAAAGTTATTGTGAGGAAAAGCTCTGCCCAAACAAAGAGTGACTGTAACTACGAAGTGTTTATTGGCATCCCGGATAGCATCGACTATGTATTATACACTTCTAATAGAAAACATCATGATAAAACCCTAGCATGGCGGTTGGGTTTTTTCTAAGTTCCTCTAGCTAACTAGCACCCTCGAGTTGATAATCTGTCTCCAAGCGTCTATTGGTGTAATCCGTCAGCTGTAATTGAGAGCCAGCCCCATATAGGTTTTATGTGTTTACCATTTTAAAACTCATCATCATTTAACATCAGATAAGATTGTGGTCAAACGCTAAAACCGGTGTTATTACAAAAAAAGTTAAATACGTATTAAATACTTGCTTTAAAAAGATTTCGTTCTACATGGACCGCGCTCATCCATGGCAAGTTCGCGTTATCCGTTTTTCGCATATGTAACATTTTTTTTTGGAGGTGGAGAGAAAATCCTCATGGACTGGTCGGCTAGTCACGCAGGGTCCCTCCCTTTGGGTGAATCTAACCAGCTAAAACTCCACGATAATCTACGGCGCATTATGGAAGTGAACCGGGGTTGCCTGAGCAAGCTCTGCGACAACCCCCGGTGGCAGGCGTTTCCCACGCCATACCCGACTGAGGTACCTAGGTTGCAAGACTGCCTCCCAGCCCGCCAAACCCGTGCAATGGGAATCCAGGACCTCCGACCCTTTCCCGATGGGTTCGGTCAACAGCGGAGAGGCCAAGCCGTTCCGCCGCCACCCCGTGATGATTTTTTACCGAGGTTTACTCCTCCTCCGCCCAAGTTACTTTGAGGTCCCCTCCGGACTACGCTATGCTCCCCCTCCGTCCCTCGATCCTAACCTTACCGTACCTATCACAAACCCTACGCACGCATATCAAACCTAACCTAAACAAAGCGAGACAAAAGAGCAAGATTGCGAACATTTTTAAAGCAAGTATCCAAAACGTATTTAACTTTTTTGTAATAAAACCGAAAAAGTTCATAAAACTTCCTTGAAAATCTATAGTACAGTAAGATCAATGAGGCGTTCATTGTATTCGCTTTGTTATAGATACTATCCTCATAGCGCTATTAGTATATTTAAAACCTAGAAAAATTGTACGTCTTTTAAAATTATACTATTTAATTTAATTTATAATATTTACATTTCTTTAGCATGTCATTATCGCTAGCGTTTGCAACTGTAGGCGTAAAAAACGTGTCTTTTGAAGTGCCATTAATTATAAATACACAGACTCTCTCATATATATCTCACGTATTTATATGACACACACTCTGTACATTCACTAAAGTAAGCGACTGTGAACTATTGTATCCTTTTGATTGCAAGATATATAGAAATAAAATAAGCCCAGTTGACTTCCTTTCCGTCTCATACATGTACATTACAGACAGAAACTCCACATTTTATTTATTAGTATAAATATGTAATAAATTTTAAGGCTTAAACTAAATTAGGTCGACACAGAATTGCTATCAGTATTCTGTTGGTACATTTTATGTGTACAATGAAATATTATCTTAAACAATTCATTGATCATTTAGAATATAAATTAGTAAATGAAATCAATTGTACCATAAATCGAAAAAGTTGAACGCTACATGCCAAAATGTGGAATCTTTTTTAATTATACCTACAAATTTGTCTTAATAATTATATGTAGTAATCTTTAACGACGTCGAATTTAGTGTGATTTTTTATAATAAATATTGTGTGAAAACAGAATCTGCACTAAAATATTTAACAGTTGTTTTATACGGCACGCGAGGCACCTAGATCTCGTGTCGCCCCAACTTAGCTGCACAGCACAGTGGGGTTTTACTCCGTGCGACTCGGACATAACCCACTCTCTCCTCCGAGAGGGTCACGTGAGCGTCCCTCATAGGCAATGACTAACTTCTGCCAGCGACTTCGACGGTGTGGACAATTACTTTGGGCTAACGCTAAAAACACTATTTTTAAACGTTCTTCATTGACGCTCCACTCCTATTGGTGTTAGCATGATAATAAAGAGCCTATAGCTTTCCTTAATACATGAGCATTCTAACTCTGAAAGAATTTCAAATCGGACCAGTAGTTCCTAAGATTAGCCCGTTCAAGTAAGCAAACTCTTCAGCTTTATAATAGTATAGAAGATTCGTTTTGAAAACACTAAAACATATCTTTTGTACATTTTTTTAAATTTTAAACAATTTTTTGAAGCCAAAGAACCATTGTCTCATCCACAAGAGATAACGTTTGAAAGAAAAGTGTATTTTTGTTACGAAGCAAAATTTCAGTACAAAGTTCATATTTATAGACCATTACTTTCGACTCCGCGATGATCTCTCGTCATTCAGCACTTGTTCTTTCATATATCATATAATTTTCAATAGCGGGATGGATGCATTAATTTCTCTGTAAACGCGTGGGATGCCTCAGTTTACGTTTCAATAATTAAAGAACTTTATATAACCGGTTCTCGTGTTAAAAGTGCGCATTAGCAACGTATTTTGCAGGCGCTTTCATCATTTTAAGTCTCTCCGTCTGTAGATAAAGAGTTTAGAGCACAAACATTATGGGAAAGAGTTTTTTTTTCAAGTCTCTTTCGTTGCCATCAGTATCAATTTTTACACACGCGGTTACAAGACTATTAACTTCGCCTTTGAACAATCCTTCTATTATCCTCTTACCAGATTAGGCCCTCCTCGGCAGCTGCTTAAGCCTAGGTCCATTCCCTCGGCGTAGAGTCCTTGAGTGCGCTGCTCGCGTGTTACACTCACACAAAATCTTACATCACTACAACATCAACCCCACACACGTGCACGCTAATGAAAATGGAAGGGTACGATACGAAATATAAATAAGAGTTGTTGAGGTATGTATGCTTGGTACACATGTATGTTCCAACAACTTATATATGTATGAATAGTTAGCTTTGGTCAGCTCAGATAGGTCACGAATTGCACGTATTAGGCAACAGCCCAAGCTGAGGTGTGCCGTGCAGCCTTGACATAGTTGTCATATAAAATCGGCTGAGTGCCCTAAGCGCTCGCCTCAGTAGTCCGGTGAATGTGTTAAGGCCGTGCTGGGTCAATAGCGCAGTCAGTTCGAGAAAAAAAAAAATCCTTTTAAAATTTCTTCCTTTTGCCTTTTCTACTCTCCCCTATCAGATGTCATGTCAATATTCACACCTATTTACGCACATAACATTTTTCACACAATCTATCCAAACATTTTTCGCTCTTCCTTCACTCCTCTGTGTCCACCTTCATACTCGAAACTTTTCTAGGTACATCGTTCTCATCTTTCCTCGTAATAATCCCGTAACATGCTAATCTATAACTCCTCAACTTCTTTGTCACTGATGCTGTTTTCAATCTTCCTCTGATATACTCATTCTTAATCTTATCCATTCTAGTCACACCAGACATCCACCTTATAATTCGCATCTCTGCCACATGTAAATTTGTCTCATCTATCCCTTTCGTAGCCCAGCACTCAGGTCCATAGAGCACGATCGGCTTTGTTATCCTTCTAAAATACTTTATTCAATTTAGGCTAGGGTTTACTTTTCATGATACATTTTTTTTCCAAACATAGATAGTTACATTCGTTTTTTGTGGATGCACAAAGATTGGCGTTATTTCCAAAAGTCAATTCTACAAACGTTTAATATTCAATGTGATTTCCTATCAGTTCAACTCTAACGCTAATCAATAACTTTTGACAAGTATTTTGTTTATCTTATAAGACGCAAACGAACATGTGGGTCACGTGATTTTAAGTGATCACCGCCGCCCATAGACACTTGCAACACTAGGGGAGTCGCAAGTTATCAACCTGTGTTTGGGGGGAAGGGATAAGGGGAGGGGAGGTGGGCCTCCGACGCTCTCATTGACCGAACGAAACGCAATAATGTAAACACTGTTACTTCACGTCGGTGTTTCTGTGAAAGGGCTTAGCCGACTCATTCATTGTGAAACCAGTAATAGATTTAGCATGACTCTACCACCTACAGGTACAGTTACAATACTGTTAATACAAACATATACCGAATGATATTAAATCTGGAAAGTTTTAGATACGTCATAAGCGGTTCGTAAGATCCCTGTTAATATTTCGCTTACTATCATATTTTTGACTGCTGCCCTGTCAATCTGCCCATATTTAAGCAACATTATACACTATATACTATTTCTTTTTCACCGCCGATATTGAGAATATGCCATCTTACTTACACACTTTATCTAAGACAGTGTGCCGTTACAATATTACTTTACGTATGTGTGCGTTATCGTGTCATTTGTTTGGTCAAAATATCATAAATAGGTTTCGTATGTACAATTTGTATTTATAATATTATTATATATATCGGTATCTCAAAAGCGTGCTTGGAGTTACACGAATATATTGTATAGTACCATGGTTTGAGAGTATTTTCTAAGCTACAAATAACTACGTTTTCTACACGGGATAAATAGTAAAGAAAAAATATGAAAACAGAAAAATCGCCCACAATATATAAGAGTAAAATCATTCCAAGGCGAAGAACTTGCGGGTGGCAACTAATAATGAAATTGTTTTCTCTCAGTTATGAAAAATATGTTGACGCACGTCGAGATGCGAACCAGGGGACGGGTTTAAGATAATATAAGTAAATTGTAACAGATACTTAGCATTCTTGGATAATTTTAGCGAGAGACGCGATTGTTACCGACGGAGAGAAATCGGCTTGTTACTGCATTCCGGCATGCTGAATGCAAACGTATGCATCATTAACACATTTCATTTGACGTTCAGACGTTTTGGATTTGTAAAAGACTAGCAATCAACCCCAATTTAGATACATTTTCATTTAAAGCTAAACGAAAAAAACGTCGAGTGTGAGTTCACACACGGTAGAAGTGAAACTTAGTATTCTGATTAATTATTAAGAGAATAAGATGAATACACTATGGAGATAGTAAACATTACTATTTGTCATCATTATCTTATTATATTTTAATATATATTAACAATGTTCTTCTTCTTTTGGCTCCGCAGAAGCACTTGCCAGTGTCAATGTTTTGTTTCAATGGACGGTATAGTACAATAATATTACAAGCGTCGTGTAACCATTTCAATATTCTAACAAGATGGCGGATTCCTTGTTAGAACCCTCCAGGGAGTTTTTGTGGCATCTCAGAATATCATGCTCCGTGGTATTATTTTCCATTCACTTCACTTATGCACAATAAACTAACTATATTACGTAGAACACCACCAAATTTACAAAATATAGAGTCAAATAACACAAGATTATTAATAAAATATAAAACAGACTAAGATCCCGCCAAAAACTCCATTAACAATGTTAATAATATTCAACACAGCATAATTTATTAAAATGTGCGATAATCACTAGGGCCCATTAGAAAATGATGTGCTATAGATTTCAACGTCTCCCTCACTCTTCCTCTCTTTGTGTACACTTCGATTACGTTACGGATATACTATCTCATTCTCTCACAGCGTGAAACCTACATATACATTTACAGCTA
Organism: Antheraea mylitta; assembly: GCA_014332785.1. Taxonomy (NCBI): domain Eukaryota; kingdom Metazoa; phylum Arthropoda; class Insecta; order Lepidoptera; family Saturniidae; genus Antheraea; species Antheraea mylitta. Next base: position 67,730 of record JACEII010000110.1, read on the forward strand.
TTTCCTTTTCGTTACATATTTTCGTTTCATTAAATCGTATTAACACGGACCCAAAAGAAGTTTTACTGCAAAGATATCCTGCAAATGATATGCCCCTGATAATCCCAATAATATCTTGCATGACAAAGAAACCCATCGAGCCTAATGTAACACATATTTATTAAGTAATTCTTATGTAAGGTAGTATATATAAATGTCACTTCATCTAATAAAAGTTAGTTGCCACTTGAATCTTGTAGTATTCATTCGTCTCCCTAACCCAACCGTATATGGCGACCCTGCCAGTAGGCAGTATTCTACCTCGCACGCGAATTCCTTTTGCCTAATATGGGACAATCTATAATATAATTTGCAACAATGAAGACTAAAACTCGTAACTTTAGTCTGACTCCGTGCACACGATTAAAAAAAATTAAAATAAAAAGAAATGGGTGCATGAAATACTAAAGAAGAAGTGGTGTTAGCACAAAATGCTGCTGGTGGAAGTGTCAGTTATAGAGGAAAAGAAGAACTGGGATTCTACGCGAGTCCACTAACATAATCCTCGGGGTCATCACTATTTAATTCTTCGCAATATTACTTTGATCCTAAAACTTACAAGAAATGCCACAAAAAACTGATTACATGAAAGATTCAGCATCACTCTTTCAAGAATACACAAATGTCATTTTACTATCACCGCAGTAACGACGGAGATCCAGAAACAAGCATGGGGCATACAAATACAAGTGTAATCGTTTAATAATTCAGAAAAGTGCAGTGTTGTGTGTTTTCGGTCATACCAGTGCCGTCATAAAATATTGTTTTAACCACTATTATAAATATATTCTCGAGACTTTAAGGTAGCTAATAGTTATGCGTACGTATGAGAAACAAAAGTATATTATGTTATCCTCATCAATTTGGGTTTGTACTTACATTTACTATGTTTAATATAAGTTACGCTTTCATATATTCAACTGCAAAGTATAATATAATGCCTAATTAATTTGTGTATTTAAGCATATGGCAGATATATTACAATGTTGTTATGATGACTTATGGGCAGTACGAACATATTTAATTAAAATCGGTCCCTCTAGAAGAAAGGGCGAAATTCTTATAAATAAACTAAAAGAAGCAGACAAAGTAGTATATAAATATAATACGTGTTTGCAAAATGTAAAATTATCAAGTAATAAGGAGGAAGTTCAATTAAGTAACGATATAAGTAAAGATTTGATATTTTATATCAGGAAATTTTAGATTTATGTTCTGAACAATCTTATGTTTCAATAAGCCTCTTAATTAAAGGCAGGCTATCAAAGGTTTTACCGAAGACTTGTGTAATAGGAGACTAGGCACAATAATATCAGCGAGAAATTATAACTCTCTTCAAGATGCTGTGTAAGCAGCGGTTGATGAAGACAGTACTCATTCGACTTCTGGAGATATAATGACCTTTAATCTATAAATGACCTCTAATAGACCTTATAATTGTTATTTTAGAAACTCTCGTGGACGATGGAATAATTATGCTCCGCGAGCAGTTCTATCACATGCATGTCGAGGACGGCCTCAACATCAACGTTTTCCCCACCAACAACAGCAGAACGCGACTCAACCATGGAGGCGGCACGAGAATACTTCAGGAGCGAGCAAGTCGTTCTACAGGTCTCGAGGTAGGTCTAGATATAATAAATTCAAAGATCAAAGGGTTCATGAACGTCACATACATACTTTGTCAAATTCAAATACTCAATGTAGCCCGCCTAGCAATAAAGTTGAAAACTTGAATCAGTTTTTCGAGACTAAATATACAATCTTATCCTGTAACAATAAAGCGTTTTACACTACATTAAAGACACGAAATAATTATACATGCACATGGCTAATTGACACCGGTGCTTCCATATCGGGAATCAAACATGAACATGCTCTTGCTCAGAATATTTCTATCCATAAAGAGAATATTACTGTCAGCGGTATCGGAGGCAAAGTCCATGCTATTGGATACGTTTATTTATATTTACAAGTTGGAAATCAATTGTTGAAACATAAGTTCTTTGTTTTTAATTCGTTACCATGTAAATCGTGTGGAATAATTGGTCACGATTTCTTGAATGGATACAAATCTATTTTAAATTTTAATAACAAAACATTATCATTATGGAATAATCACTTTAAAATTATATTACCTTTAAAGTTAGATAATAACACGATCCAAGTACCAGCTAGATCAGAATCCGTGCTTTTTATAAATAGTTGTATAACAGAAAGTAGTGTAATATGCGCATCAGAATTGCGTGAAGGAGTATTTATTGCTAGTGCATTGGTCACCCCGGCGAATGGTAAAATACCCATCCGAATACTCAATACAAACGCAGCAGATATAATATTAGAAATTATTAGTCCAATAGTTAATAAAGCCAGTGATTATGAGATATGTTCGTTTGAGAAATCGACTAACAATTCGGCCAGAGTTAAAAAATTATTATCTCTTTTTAAATTAAATCATTTGAACAATGAATAACAAAGATGTATTGAAAATATTTGTGCCAAATATGCGGATGTATTTTACCTTCCAGGCGACGTCGTGGCAGTCGTCTCACTCCACCCCCTCTTGAGGGCGGACGAGGAAACTGGTCAAGGCGTTGTGCCTTCTTCAGTGGCCATTCCTTCGCGACTCATGAATATGAGTCGGTCCTTGGGTGCATGTAAGTTCTGGGTGATTCTTCTATAAGGCTGCTTACTTGAATTCTGCAGGCATCGGTCGTCCTTTGTACTGTGGGTGTAGGCTTATTGCAATAAACTCCTCGAGTATGAATCGGTCTTTAGGAGTTTTTGCTGTGGTCAGTTCCTTTTCGAAACCGGCTAGGCAATCTCTGCGCCATTTTGGAAGAGCCAGTCGCTGGGCCTCTGTGATCTCCATTACGGCGTTCTTCGTGTTTTTACACGGGGGTGTTTTTTTTTGCCTCCTCGAGGAGTGGGGTCGTTGGCGGGAGCCATTAGGCTCGCCGCTGCTGTCTCCTCAACTGTATTGTGTTGCTGGGTGTATGCAGTCGTCTTGCGCCCGAAATCACCCGTCCGGGCGACGGTGCTCACCCTTCGGTTGCGTGCCTCACGTCGGAACACGGGGCATAATTTGGCATTGTTCGATGGGTGAGGGACCCCGCAGTTCATGCAGGTTGCCGGTTCACTCATCGGGCGTTCACACTGATGAGCGGGGTATAGCCCCCCGCATCTCACGCAAGCAATCGTGCGGTGGCATTTGTGGGAGGAGTGCCGAAATTGCTGGCAGCGATGACATTGCGCCGGCTCGCTGTTCCCGCGCCACCCTTCTACTCTGACTCTCATCAGAAGGAGCTCTTCCACCTTGTAAATAGCTTCTGTCAAGCCTGGCGTTCTCTTGAGTGCGCAATGGAAGATGTACCCTAATTTTCCCTATCTTCCATGCAGTAGCAGGCGCAGTGGCACGTAGTCCAGTGGGCGGTGCGGTGGTCGACGGGTGAGATTCGGCGGAGTCCGAAGGCGAGCGTGAGGTCGATTGTTTCGACGTGGGAGCGTCGAAGTGGCCCTGAAAAGGGCCCTCCTTGATACCCCCCGCTGCCGTTGCCGGTCGGGGAGCGGCAGCGCTGGTGCGACGCATCGTCGCGCAGGACGGGCGATAGTCGAACGAAGCGACTCGCGGAGCTCCGGTGACGTCCTCGCGCGCGTGACGACGGAGCGAGTCCATCCAGGCGACAAGTTAACGACAACAAATATATATAAACATTCAATAAAGTTAAAACCTAACGTCACACCTGTATATATGAAACCGTACAGGCTACCCCATTCCCAAAAGGAAGAAATTAAAAAACAGATAGATAATATGCTCGAGCAGGGAATAATCGAATCATGTAATAGCGAATGGTCCAGTACAGTTCTTTTGGTACCAAAAAGGTCGGGTACCAGTGGTGATAAAAAATTTAGATTAGTCATAGATTATCGAAAACTGAATAACTGTATTGAAGATGATAAATTTCCTTTACCCAATATAACTGAAATATTAGACTCAATATCAGGTTGTATTTACTTCAGTCATTTAGATTTAAATCAAGGATTTTATAACGTAGACTTAGAAACATCTACTAGAAAGTACACAGAATTTTGTTCTGGACAGTTTCAAATGATGCGCATGCCAATGGGGCTTAAGACTAGCCCAGGTTCATTTTCCAGAATGATGACCATGGCTATGGCAGGTCTTACATACGATAAATGTTTAGTATATCAGGATGATTCAATTTCCTACAGTAGGAATTTAAATTTACATGTCGATAACCTTCAGGCTATATTTGAAAGATTAAGGAAAGTCAATCTAAAATTAAATGCTGAAAAATGTGACTTTTTAAAGAAAGAGATGCTCTATTTAGGACACGTGGTATCGAGTAAGGGTGTCTTACCCGACCCTCAAAAAATCGATGTAGTTAAAAATTATCCAGTTCCGAAGAACATCGATGACGTGAAGAGATTCGTGGCGTTTGCCAACTACTATCGTAAATTTATACCTAACTTTGCCGATAAGGCTCATTATTTGAATATATTATGTAGAAAAAATGTCAAATTTAACTGGGATGAAAACTGTCAGAAGTCATTCGAATCACTAAAAACTAGTGTTAGTCCACCTGTCTTACAATATTCTGACTTGTCGGACAATAATCAATTTATAGTACAAACGACGCATCAGGTTACGGCATAGGTGCTATTTTATCTAACTCGGACGGTCACCCCGTCGCATACGCTAGCAGAAGCTTAAATAAAGCAGAAAAAAATTACCCGACCATCGAAAAGGAATTGCTGGCGGTGGTATGGGCTGTAAAGCACTTTAGACCATATTTGTATGGTAAAGTTTTTAAGATACTTACCGACCATAAGCCTTTAATTTACTTATTTAATATGAAGGACCCGTCAAGTAGGTTCCTAAAATTCAGGCTTGTGCTAGAAGAGTACACTTTTATAATAGAGTATGTCAAAGGAAAAGACAATGCAGCTGCAGACGCATTGTCTCGCCTGACATTACATTCTAATGAATTAAAAGAGATCAATGAGTGTGCGAATGTGATGACTCGTGCACAAAGAAAGCGATTACATGCGAATTCTTCGTTTGACATGGTTGTGAAAAGTTGTAGAAACTCATTTCAAACCAATGAATTCTTGCGAACTAAGATATGTAGATAAGAGTAACTTAGAAAAAATTAGTGAAAAATATAAAGTTACATATGAAAATAATTTTTTTAGATATATGCCTGATATTTTAACAATATTTATAAATCCAGCTACTCAATCACAAATGACGCGAGCCGCATTTGCGAGAGAGCTGTCAGATTTTTGCGGAAAAATTAATGTAGAAGAAATATATTTTATAAAGAATGATAAAAATAATATTTTTGTAGATAAACTTGCGAGTGGGATAAAAAATAATGCAAGGTGGAAAGGGCCTAGATTATGTATTTTAAAAGACATTGAGTGAATAAAAAACAAGGACGATAGGAAAGTAATTTTAAATGACTTTCATCTTTTGCCTTCTAGAGGCCACGCTGGCATAAGAAGAATGTTCAATAATATTAAAAAGTATTATTTCTGGCCAGGACTTGTATCAGATATAAACAACTTTGTTAAAAAATGTCCTAAATGTCAGAAACAAAAATACACTATTCAAGTTAAGGAACCAATGGTTATTACTTCAACTGCTCATGAAGCTTTTGAAAAGATATTTTTAGATTTAGTCGGACTAATTGATAGGGACGTCAATGATTACACTTACATACTAACATTGCAGTGTGAGCTGACAAAATATGTGTGTGCGTACCCGTTGAGATCTAAAACTTCAACAGAGGTAGCGCGAACCTTTGTTAATATCTTTATTCTACAGCACCGCGTGCCTAGAGCCATAGCAACAGATAGAGGTACTTAGTTCTTGTCTGACACCATGAAAGAGGTTGGTAACATTTTGAATATTCATAAACTTAACTCAACAGCGTATCATCACCAAAGTATAGGAGCATTCGAGAATTCTCATAAAAATTTAGGAGCATTTCTACGCACATAAGCTGATAGAAGAATAGAGACATGGAGTACATGGCTCCCATTCTGGTGTTTTGGCTATAATACGTCTGTCCACACTTCAATAATGTTTCCACCTTTTGAGTTGGTTTATGGTAAGAAATGAAACCTGCCTTCCAATCTTACTAAGCAGGTAGTACCATTTTATGATTATGATAGTTATCCCCATGAGCTCAAATATCGATTACAGGTATCACAGGTCGAAGCGAGGAAAAATTTAATTAACAGTAAATTTGATACATAAAATAAATACGATAGACACACTAATCCGATCAGTTATAAACCTAATGACCAAATGCTGATAAAGAATGAAACAGATAATAAATTGACTGACTTGTATTCAGGACCTTATACTGTTACTCGAGACGTATCTCCAAACGTTGAGGTGAATATTAATGGTTAAATTGATTTAATACATAAGAATAGGACAAAACCTTTTTATAGTTCTAGTTAAGATCGTTACCGTAATAAAAGGTAGTATTGATGTATGATAGACTATATGACAGATAATACCTTTTTTTATTATTTTATATCATTAAGCTTGTGTAACCATGTTTATCTTTATAATATAAGGCATATAAACTATATAATCACTTGTCATTATATTACTAAGTATATTACGTAGTTATGAGCACTCAGCTACAGAGAGATAGGTATGCGAATTCGAAACCATCTCATGAATCATAATTCGCAGATTAAGTTCAATTTTGTTGATTCATGTGTATGTACTTTTATGATTATAATAAGACATGTATCTAATAGATTTAAGTAGCTAGAGAAAAAAAATACATTTTATCTTTACATTTTTTTTTGTAGTATTCACTCGTCTCCCTAACCCAACCGTATAAGTAGATAATTTCAAATTTATAATATATAAATACATATCAAAAACAATTATAATAGTAACTTTTGTACTCAGCTCTTACTAATTTTGCACCGAATAATGTTATTAAATTGTGTAAAAAACCACTCAATTTTTTTTCGAACTGACTACACTATTGACCTAGCAAGGTCTTAACAGCTTCACCGGACTACTCAAAACCTCTCAAAAGTTATCCACGATGGGTATATTAAGGATCTATACTTCACGGCATAAAACGGGAACGTCAGCTGGTACAGTGTTACAGGTACCAGCAATTCCGACACTCATCCTAACAGTGTCACCGAGGGATTGCCTGCGTCAGGTGCGGGGGACCGCACTATGCTCAACAATGCGACCGCCCGAGGGAGGAGCCAGCGACCTACGCGAACTGCGGGGGCGCGCATCCCTCGAACTACAAAACGAGATGCCCTGTCTTTAACAGAGAGCTACGCAACCGCCTGGCTAGCACGGTACCCCGGACGAGCGGTCCCGGGCGACGAGCGAGGCCGGCCCAGAATACCGTTGAGGAATCGGCGGCAGCCAGCCTTATGGCCCCCGCCAACAACCCACCAACAAAAAGTTCAAAGAAAAGAACTCGGAGAGGCCGCAAAAAGACAAAGCTTCCGGAGCTTAACGATGATCACCGACAAATGGCGTCGATAATCGCGACTATGACGATTCTCGCCGACGAGAAGGAAGCGATGCTAACGAAAACCTCCCCGGAAAAAGGCTGCAGGCTGCGCCTGGAGTACAGGGGACAAATTAAGGAGTTACTCAGAGGTGCCTCCTGGTACCTTAAACGGTCGACCGCTCTACAGATCGCCGAGAGTGCCACGAACGAGCGACATGGCTAAGAGTCCGGCCGCATCAACCATATGACGGAGCGACGAGACTACCATAGGGGACAAGCCGTCTTGAAACGGCTCCTCCCCCGCAAATTAGACCCTCCCGCTAACACGGGAGGCGAGTGAAGCTTCAGTCAGAGGGGATCGCCCTGACACTGATTCCCCGCACGTCCTGCACACCCGAGGGCGGGCGAGAAGAAACAACGGCGGCATAAAACATTGGGCGATGTCAATGATGACGTCACGGCGCGTCACGCCCGAGTAACGATGCGGACGCACGGTCCGCGCGACACGAACACGTCCCGCACGCGGCCATCTTGAAATATCCGAGCGCATGTCTTGCATGTGTCAATCTATTTATAAACGCGCGAGTGGGTCACCTGAGCGGTTGTTGTTTTGTATTCAGGTACGCATTTCACGTGAAGCGTTGAGTTATTAAAATTAACTGGCACGAAACGTTCGAACAATCAAGTTGTTAACTGAATATTAAATGCGGTCGTAAAATGTACGAAACGAACGAGTAACAAAGTTAATGTTAAAACGAAATTGTTCGGATTCTAGTTCTAAGCAATTTTATTGCTAGGCTCTATAAGTGACACAGAGACCTAAACAGACAAAAACATCAACGAGTGTTTATATAATAATATAAATACTTATAGGATAAGGTGGCCAATCGCCCTGTATTCTTTGGGACCGTTCTGTATTGCCGAATATAATTCTACTTTACAATAATTAGTTACATAGTCTCGTAAAATTCAGCGTAGAATCTGCAAGTATGAGTTGATGAATGGACTATAGGCTTGTAACAAAGATTGAGTGACATTCAAAACCCTATGCTACACTTATGGTTACATTTAATACTGTAAAGTTTTAAAAAGTTCTATGACATTATAAACAACAGCTCAGAAGTGGTTAAAATATCAGTATAACGATAAATATGATTTCAAAAATAAATACGTATTTTTTGTAACTTTTCTTAAAAGTGAAACTCCTTTATGGCACGGTAGGGTATAATTTGCGCTACGCGTTAAACGTAAGTATGTATAAGTGTCCGCCTGGGTATACCTAAGTATTTATACTATGGGACTTCGTATATTATATAGCTTAGAGCACCCTCATATACATATCATTTAATACATATATAAGTCAAAGAAGTACTGTTTTTTTTATGTATATTCCATTTTTCTTTATAGATAAAAGTTCATACTTCGAGTCTACCAAATCTATGCCATCTACAGAATGTCTCGCGTTCAATTGCCAGAATTGTTCGCTTTACCATTGGATGTTGGTATGAGATTTTGTAATATATCTCTGATAAGCTACCATTACGTTAATTAACAGTTAAGAGTCTCGAACGTCGCATAAAAGATGTTACGCTATTATTGTCAAAACTGTCCTTCCTCAGCGCGTCCCACGTTAACTCGCACACTGAAGTCTCCCGTGATATACATCTCTAGTTTATCTAAAACAATTTCAGCTATTCTAATGGCAGTAACAGATATCTGAGGGTAAACAAAAACGCCTACTGGCTAACGACCAAATTTCGCAATACAGTTTACGTACTAACCGGTTTCATCTTAAGAGGCCTGTAAACTGTAAGCAAGCATCACGTTTCGGCTACATCTTTGTACATTGAAATATGGCATCCGTGTGATCATTGTTCTTCATAAACCGCTTGATCGATGTTTTCGATTGTCGGTGAGAGGAAATATTTTGATCCGAAGGTTTACTTAATGCACGCCAAATATAAAAAAAAATCTATTTAAAGCCTTTTGGTTTTTGTAGGTGGTAGAACTACGCTAAAGTTATTGCTGGTTTCAGCATAAATGTGTCGGCTTGTTTAGGGTAGTACCACGCTCTCACAGAAAATCGACTTGAAGTAACAGTGCCTGCATTGTTGCATTTCATTCGACCAATAAGAGCACTGGACACCCGCTTCCCCTCTCCCATTTCCATTCTCTCCAAACCCAGGCTGGCAACGCACTTACGACTCCCTTTGGTGTTCCTAGTGTCTATAGGCGGCTGTGATCACTTAACATCAGGTGACCCGGGTGATCGTTTGTCTCCTATGATATAAAAAAGAGCTTTTATACCAGCAATCTCTGGATCTCATATAATCTGATTGCGTACAATACATTACGTATATAGTATAACAATGTCTTTATGGCTTTTTTGGGCTGTCTCGATGTGATATTGCATCGGGTATGTTTGCTGAAGCCCGTGTGGATGATTTTTACGCGATAATTCGTAAAAAAGCAAACTTCCTGATGGATCGATTGTGTGGCAGCTCAAATAGTGTCTCGAGAATGCAGACCGGATAGTTTATTTCATCGTGACTAGACAAAATTTTTAAAAGGTGTATGCACCTACACAAGTAAGTAATTTTGCTTGTGCGGGCCACTAAGTTTAAGAAATTGCGGGGGGGGGGGGGGCAGAATTATAGAATAAATGCATTTTATATTAAAACTTTTAATAAACAAGTTTTTTTTTCGAACTGACTACGCTATTGACCTAGCAAGTTCTTAACAGCTTCACCGAACTACTAAGGCGAGCGCTTAAGGCACTCAGCCGATTTTATAATGGTAACTAGCTCAAGGGTGCACGGCACACCTCGGCTTGGCCGTTACCCGTTGCATGCAAAAATCGCGACCTATCTTAGCTAACCTAGCTAACTATTCATAAATGTTTGAGTTGTTGACACGCATATGTGTACCAAGCATACACGCCTCAACAACTTTTCCATATTTTTTTTATCGACAAATTAGAGTTTTTTCAGTTCGATAAGGGAAAAAAATAAAACCCTTCCACTTCCATGTGTAAGCGTGTAGTGTGCACGTGTGTGGGGGTGGTCGTGTAGCAGTAATGTAAATTTTTGTGTCACTCTATCGCGCAAGCAACGCACTCAAGGGCTCCCTGCCGAGAGATCGAACCTAGACTTGAGCCGCTATCGAGGGAGGCCTAATCTGGTGTGCGGGAGCGAAATCTACCCCCAGAAATACCTTTTACATTTACGCCTCGTTAGGCGTATGAGACATATGGAATTGGAATATTTAAGATGAATGGACCTTCGGCGGGCCAGATGAAATACTTTCACGGACCGGATTTGGCCCGCGGGCCGAACTTTGCCCATCCCTGGTGTATATCTTTACTAACATAGGCTAAGCCTATTAATAAAAATGGATGTAATATCTTAATGAAATAAAGCAATATTATTCTTAATTATAACTAATGACTAACGTAGGTTCGAATCTTTGTTAATAAACCAGAGCTATCCAAGATAAAAAAACAATGTGTGAAAGCATAGTGGTAGGGTTTTTTTCTAAATTCGCCTGGTTATCTACGACCATCAAGTTATAAATCTGCCACTAAGCACCTACGAGTGTGTTTTTTTTATATATATAAACTGTGTACTGGCAGCGACACTTGAAAGCCAATACTTCTAGGGCTAGCACGTTTACCATGTTTTTTTTTATATCATAGGAGGCAATCGAACAGGTGGGCCACCTTATGTTAAGTGATCACCACCGTCCATAGACACTAGCAACACCAGGAGAGTCGGAAATGAGTTGTCAACCCGTGTTGGGCTAGAAGAAGAGGAATGGAAGAGCAGAGGTGTGCCTCCGGCGCTCTCACTGACCGAACGAAAAGCAACAATGGAAACACACTGTTACATCATATCGGTTTTCTATGAGAGGGTGGTTTTACCCCGGACGAGTCAACCCATTCATGCTGAAACCGGTAATAGCTTCAGCGTGACTCTACCACCTACAGATCATTTGATATCTTATTTACTGATACTGAATTACACCACACCATCGGTAAATATCTGATGAGATATGTAAAATGTAAAAAAATGAAGCCCAGAAGTGGCCTTGTTCTTAAGATCTAAAATTTTTCCATTTACAGACCAGCTGCGTATTAAAAGAATGTTTGTCCCCGCCATCATTCTCACACTTTAAGAGTTGTTTTATCAAGAAAGTTAAGGATGGGTAAACGTAGCCAAACGAGCTTAAAGAATCCACCCATCTTGAGATTTTCGATTTTTTCACAGATTTTTCCGCAACCACGTATTTCAAATCTTTCATAGCTTTTTTATATAGGTACATTAAACAATTAAATGTTGAGCAAAAAAAAGCAATCGAGGGGTATTCCTCTAAGAATTTTGAAATTCTTACACGGCCAATTTCCCGGAGCTATCAATTTATACATTATCTAACAGTATCTGATTCACGCAACTTCCTCTGCGTCATTTATTATCTTAATTGTTTTAAAAGGGAGTATAGGCAATGTTTTCGATAAAAGCTCCCAAGTGACTTTCTCCTATACTTCCAACAATTATCATTTTATTTCAATTAGTTTACAAAAACTGACAAGTTATATAACTAAACCTGTCTCATGAATCACTCTATCTATTAATGAAAGTCGCATGAAAATCCGATCAGTAGTTTTTGAGTTTATCGCGAACAGACAAACGCAGCGGAGGACTATGTATTACAGTACGTAGTGATATATTCTTTATTATTACTAACTTTGTATCAGACCTCGTACTGTAGTGCATATAATATATACATAACAATCAAGTTTTAAACGCGCGATCATTCGCGTTGTGTGTGCGGTACATTATCCTGTGCACTTCAGTCGCTTGTTCAGTTCCGTAGACGAACATTTAATTTCAAATAAACATAATTAACTCGTAATGATTTTGTCTAATAATATTTCGAGCGTTAATAGCGGTTTTATTACTGGTCAGAACATCAAACTATATTGTACAATCGTAGACGCGACTGGAAGAAATAATCGTAAGCAACGTCCAGCTGCCAACTGTTACTCGTCCGATGCAATGAGATGGAGGATTTTCTTAGTTTGTTGGCAAAAATATTTAAAAAATTAATATGACTTCTTGTATTAAAAAAATATCATACTTTTCAGTTACTAAAAAGTCTCTAAGCAATTTTTTTGTTTTATTTCTAACATTCAAACAAATTTAAAAAGAACACAATGTTGTGATGTTTTTTAGGAATCCGTTCTTTATAAATGAAGGATTTTTTTATAGAATATTTTTATGACCATTCTCTCTGTTATAAGGTCCTTTTTCTCAAAAATGGTTTGAAGTATTAAGTTAAAATCAAATACAAAGGTCAGCGACCACATATGGTTGCAAAAAAATGATTTGGTTAATGTAAAAAAGAAAAATATGACCCCTCATGTTAAAAATCCGTAAATGTATGAATTTCCACAACTTCCCTTACCGAGTGCTTCATAGAAAATCTCAAGGTCACATAAAGGAGAGGACTATGCTCAGAGTTTCCCTGCATGATCAAACCAAAACCAATGGTCTAATAAAGATCAAGGTGATCAGTTGAATAGAAGAAACTCCACACCGCTCATTGTGGTAATCTTCTTCTTCTTCTATTTTATTTTTGGCAACCAGTCTTCTATTTAGTAGACTATTTCTGCCATTGTCAAGTGAGTAACGATATTACAAGTTTATTGATATAACTTCAATGAACTAACAAGACGGTGGCCATCTTGTTAGAACTTACTTGGGAGTTTTTGTGGCAAATCAGAATCCATGCTCCGTGGTATTATTTCCGATCCAGTTCACTTGTGCACAATAACCAAACTATATTACGTAAAACACCACCAACCTTACATTTTATAGAGTCAAATAACACAAGATTATGGATAAATTTACAAAGACCACAACATGGCATTTCAAGATCCCGCCAAAAACTCCATTGTAGTAATCTCTGAGAAAGGTATTTGTTCAATAGAAAACGTCTTTTGTATCGATGGATGAATTTCTTATGAAATTGCAATTTTTTGGATATAAGTGATGGTGTAAATCCGAGAATATTTTTTCTCAAAGTTCGTTTAGAGTTAATACCCTACAAAGTTATATTTGCTTTCTTTCATACTTTATAGGTTTTAGCGTCTGACCTCAATTTCATCTGAAGTTCAGTGACAACATGGTCTATGATTGTAAACACGCCAAAGCTACAAGAGATTGGTTCTCTAATGCAGCTGGCGGAACATACTAACAGGTGCTTTGCGACTGATTTTAAATTTTAGGGTGGTAGAATAGACCCTACCACCATGTTATAGTTTCATCACGAAGTCTTCCTTCGCAGGAAACTTCGAATCATTTGCAAAATGTTCGGATCTACGTCCACCGACGCGGTGTCCGAACACGCTATCAACTAAGACATCATCGCTTTCAATTATTGTTGTTAAGTTCGTAGTATCTAAAAAAGGTGCGGACCAAGAGTCTGCAAAAGAGAAGGAAAAAAAATAGTATATACAATGTTACCAACAGTAAAAATAGTAAAATAAAAGTTTGTCACTGGTTCCCAGCCTATCGCACGTCACACCTGTAAATTGTTACGTTATGCTTGTTTATTCATAGTCCGGTGAAGCTATTAAGACCTTGCTAGGTCAATAGCGTAGTCAGTTCGAAAAAAAAGCTTGCTTATTCGCACATTGTCATAACACCTGCATAGTAATGTCTTTGTCAGTAACTTTCTAGCTTTACGCTTTTATTGAATGTTAAGTTATAAGAGTTACCTTGAGGTATTTTAATGGTGGTACCCAGGTTGATCTGCTGTAATCTCGCTAAAGCGGCCTGCTGCAGCGCTCGCCTTTCAACATCGGTGAGCGTCAGAAGCGAGGTGTCGGTGAGACGCACGCACCGTCCAGTCCCGTCTACCCAGCAACAGCTGCCCTGCACAAAACGCGTGACGTCATCACACCACACAACACACATTGGCAAAAATCCTCCTAAATATACTGCACAGTAACCAAATTATCCTTACTATTTGGTTAAAGAAAAACTTTTCTTCTTAGCCTCAAATTTTTGCCTCCGTCTATCGCATGTCGCATACAGCCGGCCGTGTAGTAGGGGTAAATGAAAGGAACACGACAGAGCAGCCATAACCAATATGGCGGTGTCCATGACTCAATTCAAAATGTTTTAAATAAATATTTTGCTCAGTTTTAACATGCGTCAATAATCTTCATGATATACGCAAATTGAAATTAAAATGTACAGTTAGATATCTTGTGTACTATTAATTTTCCATTATCATCACCATTTTATAATTATAAGGAAAAGATTAAAAGCGCAATTTTAATAGTCTACATCGAATAATTTTTAGTTAAATGCTTACGATCCGAAAAAAGTTGCACGTACATTATGATTTCATAAAACCACACGTTTTTTTTTGTTAAAGTGAAGAATGATTAATAGACTTATAAATAAGTCCTCGACTCTCGAGAATATGGAAAAACGGTTTTAATTTTTTAAAATTAATTACATAAAAAGATATGTTGATAAACAAATAACAGAAAGGTACTACAATGATTTAAAAAACATAAATTAGTCGAAAACTATGAAGAAAAAAAATTTATCCAGCGATTAACACATTCGATTTTTTTCAGTTATTTAAACTCTGAGGTCCTTCATAAATACTTAAAAAATTCCAGTGGTATTTTATGGCAAAAAACCCAAATTATTTTTTTTTCAATTGATAAAGCAATACAAGGAAAACCTGACCGCATCATGCTGGGTTGTTCCGAAAATTAATTAAAGTTTTTTTTGTAATGAAAGCACAAATAATATTTTAAAATGGTATTTCGAGAATAAAGGATTTGTCTGGAAAGAAGAATAATTATCATATATTTTAATATCCTAATTGTTCGATTTTTGAAGAAGTTATGTTTTTGAAAAATAGTAAGCTTTTTTTAATTTATAACTTTTTGGGTTGGGAATTTTTTTTTATTTTTTTTGTAAAAGTTTGTAAAAGAACAGGGGAAAGTGGTATATTTTCAAGGAATTACCCATATACTGTCATACTGACATAGAATTTTCATGTACCAATATTTCTTTTTCATTCTAATTAAAAAAAAATTAATAGCTACTTCAATGTATACAAGAGTCTTTATTAATCAAAATTTGTTTTTTTTTTTTCTCGAACTGACTACGCTATTGACCTAGCAAGGTCTTAACAGCTTCACCGGACTACTAAGGCGAGCGCTTAAGGCACTCAGCCGATAAAAATTGTTTATAACGTTTCTGCTTAGCTAAGTAAGTATGCGAAATAGGTTGATTGGGAGTTTTTGGCGGGATCTTAGTCTGTCATGTAGAGGATTAATTATGATTAATTTTAATCATAATCTTGTGTTATTTGACTGAATATTTTGTAAATTTGGAGGTGTTTTACGTAATATTGTTAGTTTATTGTGCATAAGTGAAGTGAATGAAAAATAATTACCAAAGAGCATGAAATTCTGAGATGCCACAAAAACTCACTGGAAGGTTCTAACAAGGGATCCACTATCTTGTTAGAATATTGAAATGATTACACGACGCTTGTAATATTATTATGCTATAACGTCCATTGAAAGAAAACATTGACACTGGCGAGTGCTTCTGCGGAGCCAAAACAAAAAAAGAAAAAATAATTTGACAAGAGTTTTTAAGGTTATTCGACATCGTTAGAATATTTTTGTTATTATTTTGTAATTTTTGTTATTGTATTTTAGTGTTAAAATTGCATTAATATAAGAGTATTTCCTAACCTAACAAAACCTAGACGAAAATGTTTTGTTTTAACTTTATTATCAAGTAGGTAATAAACAAAATTAATAATAATCGTTCAAAAATAACACATAACCTCAAAATTTTGGTCATATCTTAATAACTATGACTTTCCGTGGGAGGAGAAATTACCCTTTTCCCCGCTGCTCCCCATCCCCTTCAATCTTTATACCAAGATGCGAATTTCAAATGCAGCCGTTTAAAACACTTTTAGATTCCAAAATATTTTAATCAAAAACAAAGTATTTAATAAGATTTAGGAGCAAAATGTGTTGATACAGAGTTTAAGGTAGAATTTCCTTTTTTTCTCGACTGAATGCTCTTTTATTTTGGTTTGGTTAGGTTAGGTTAGACTTGCGAATAAAATAACGCGAGCTGGCCGATTTATAATTTAATACACAAGTACCTTAATTTTTTATTCGCTTTTGATATAACTCTATGATTTGTTTATATCACTTGTATTTTGTATACTATATTTTGATTATTCTGCATATGTGAAGTAAATTAACAATATCAAAAGAACACGTAACTTGAATTCTCACAAATACAGCCATGAAATTTGTAACAGAGTCATCACCATGTTCCTTAAGCGTTGTTTGAATGTTAGACTAGAGAAATGTTCTATCCGAGTAACATTACCAGAAATATGTGTAAATATTCTGCTATCAAAAACAAGAAAAAAAATAACTGACGGTCGCCATGGCAACGCCGAAGTCAACACAAGCACTTTTTAGACGACGTGGACTTTATATGGTATATAGTATCGAAATTAACTAATCAAAACTTCTTATGAAGCTTTTACATTAATTTAGTATGATCATTGGTTTTAATTTTATAAATACAATATAGAAATCTTTATGATTAATTTTTCGCAAGATAACGTAAGCAACGTGTGGTATTCGTTAATTTAATAGGAATGAAAATAATGCTCGAATTGACGAATGAGGTCCGATTCGAATTTCGAATTGAAAATTTGAATACATCGAATTATTCAAGTATTTTTTAAATAAAGAATAGGGAGTTTTTGGCGGGATTTCAGTATGTCATGTAGTGGATTTTATATTTTATTCATAATTTTGTGTTACTTGACTCTATATTGTGTAAAGTTGGTAGTGTTTTATGTAATATGGTTAGTTTATCGTGCATAAGTGAAGTGAATGGAAAATAATACCACGGAGCATTAAATTCTGAGGTGCCACTAAAACTCTCTGGAGGGTTCTAACAAGAGATCCACCATCTTGTTAGAATATTGATTGACACGACGCTTGATATTGTAATGATCGTACGACGCTTGTAATATTATGGATTACTCGACAATGGCAGTAATAATCTGAAAGATTGATTGCCAAAAATAAATTTAAAAAAAAACTATTAAACTGATAGTAGAGTTTTTGGCGGGATTTCAGTCTGTCATGTAGTGGATTTTATATTTTATTCATAATCTTATGTTACTTGACTCTCTATTAGGTAAAGTTGGTGGTGTTTTATGTAATATTGTAAGTTTATTGTGCATAAGTGAAGTGAATAAAAAATAATAGCACGGACCATGAATTCTAGGACGCCATAAAGATTCCCAGGAAAGTTGTAATAAGAAAACCACCATCTTGTTATAACGTTGAAATAACCGCAAGGCATTTTACTTGAGTATCAATCTCCCAACGTATCCTGATAAATTTAAACCTAAATTTGTCTTTATCAACTCAACACTTGGAGATATCAGAACATATTTTAATGATTATTCAAAGATTAAGAAGATAAAAAATGTCTGATATATTATATAGAAGATATGGCGCTTATGCCTTTACATTAACTTAGACATAGAAGAAAACAGACTAAAGAATACATAAGAACTATTCGTATTGACAACTTCAGAGGTGGCAAAAGAAACGGACTTAAAAATTAAGATAAAAAAGATGGTTAAAAATTTACGAAATATTATATAGAAAATTTGGCACGTATATCTTTATATTAACTTGAACATAGAATAAAATTACTACAGAATATAGAAGAAACACATATATTGACAACTTCAGAATTGGCAGTATAGATTAATTCCTTCGCCTGTCCTCTTGGACGAATATTATTACTAATACTAAAGTGATAGTTATAGGTAAAGATACAATATTTTTCACTATTTCAATAATTCAAATAAAAAAAATTGTTGACGTCGAAAATACAATTATTATTTAAAAATCAAGATTTAAATGCTCTTAAAAGAGAATGGAAAGTTATTATGTAATCCGATTCTACAATAATAAATTCCTATTTGTGAAATTATTTCCTAAAAATATACGTTTTTTATGACATATTAGTAATGCGTCAACGACCGTATCTCACTTGCGTTAGTGTTAGAATAGTATAAACCAAACAAGTTAAGTATGTCATTACTGTCAAATTTTATTATGTCAGTTGGCGCCACTTTCTATGTGGTAGAAACATTTTGTCTTGGTCGCTTTACCATTCCCTATAGATCACATATAGATGTCGCCTTTGTGTGCATTATTTTTCCCAAAACCCATCAGTTAGACTAACAGCGCGTAGTATATTGGCCTACGTACATATAGCATCTATATTTTGTATTGAGGTTATACAGCACTTAATTATTATGCTTGATTAATCCATATGCTAAAATGTTACATGGTTTTTTTTGGCGGGATTTTAGTCTGTCATGTAGTGGATTTTATATTTTATTCATAATCTTGTGTTATTTGACTATATATTGTGTAAAGTTGGTGGTGTTTTATGTAATATAATTAGTTTATTATTCATAAGTGAAGTGAATGGAAAATAATAACACGGAGCATGAAATTCTGAGATGCCACAAAAACTCCCTGGAAGGTTCTAGCAAGGGATCCACCATCTTGTTAGAATATGGTTTCACACGATGCTTAATATTGGAATGATCGCACGAAGTTTGTGATACTATTGACTACGTGACAATGGCAGTAATAATCGGAAAGATTGATTGCCAAAAATAAAGTTAAAATGTTACATACATATTACAAAAACGGGCAGTTCGAGCAATATATAATATGGGACCTCGTGAATCATTAAAAACGAAGGAATTCGGTATCTTAACTCTACCCTCCCAATACATTCTTGATAATTTAATGTATGTCCGTAAAAAATTTGAAAAACTGAATTTAGTAAAAGACCGGCATAGTGTAAATACTAGAAACTGTAATAAACTGGTCGTCCCATGTTTCAGGCTTAGTAAAACCAGTAATAGTTTCTTAGGTAACAGTGTTAGGTTTAACAATAAAGTCCCAAAAACATGTTACCGATATACCGGACTGCAAATTTAAGCGCCACGTCAAGCGGGTGTTAGTGTCAAAAGGATATTATAGAGTGGATCAGTATGCGAACAATAGTGATGTCTGGAATTGATTCCTCTCTGTGCATCCACTATAAGCTATTGTATGATGTATTGGAATGTATGTAAAAAAAAATGTACCCGATCGAGTTTCTTACCGGCTCTTCTCGATGACTAGGTTGTTTCCGAACCGGTGGTAGTTTTTGACGTTCATAAGTGCCTTATTAGGGCCTAAATTGAATAAAGTATTTTTGATTTGATTTAATGTCATTCGATAAAGTTAATTCAAAAGCGAACACATTTATTTCATTGTTTTGGGTTTGAGGTTGTCCAAGGTTAAATAATAGAGTATATTTTAATTATATGTGCAGATGAGGGAGACAACGTTTATATTAGAGAGGAAACTCAAACAAGGAATGTTTGTTGTGGAGACAATTCATTCATAGTTATTAGTAACATATACCATTTCTGAAAAATATGATGATATTTTGTATTTAAATTATCGCAATGATGAATAGTGTCCTTTTTGATTTTATACAGATATAAAAAAAAATAAAAAAACAAAAATGTAATCAAAAGGTCTTTCAAATAATAATAATTTATTTATTTATCAGACAACAAGGGTCCACAAAAACAAATTATATACTAATACATACATTAGCAGTAATTGAAAAAAAATTAAATAACTAAATTAATATGTGCTTTTATACAAATGAATATGAAATAGGATGACAAGATGAACATCACAATATTATATAACAACAGATATCCAGTGTTTCATGAAAGGACTGTCGTACATGTTTGCCATTATTCTCGTTATATTATTGGGACTATCGCGAAGTCTACCCAGGATGGAATGCTATTCTCCTTAATGTGTTATTTCTGATAAAGCTCAAATGAAGGAAAGAGTCTTTCCTACTTTCATAAAGCAAGCGGACTCGTTTATTGTTCGATATGAGGTCTACTAAATGTGGGAAGAATAAAATAAACACGGACTTAATTCATAAATCTCACGATGCGTGGTTGTTAACAACTTGTAAGCTTATCAGTCACTTTGGATTTCCTACACCAGTTTTTTTTGACAACTAATCTTCTAAATAATTACTGTCATTGTCGACTAGGTAATACAAGGTTCTTGTTATAAGTTCAATGTTCTTACAATGTGGTGGCTCCCTTGTTAGAACTTTTCAGGGAGTTTTTGTGACATCTTATAATTAATGCTCTGTGGTATTATTTTCTACCTACTTAACTTGTATACAATAACCTAATTATATTAAGCAAAACACTACCAATATTAAAAAATGTACCACACCCCATGACCGACTAAAATCTCGCCAAAAACTCCAACATTAGCTTAAAATTCCGAACTTCAAACTTGTTTGATAAGCATAGAGGGTATGGGTACCTATATACGTGCATGAATAATAATATGTTAGGTAAGTGGTTTTAAAACATGATTAATGCCCAGACTGGAATTATGGGACACTCGCTTTATTCGACTAACATGAAGTTTTAGGAGTGAGTCATATGAAGTTGTTGTTTGAGTTGTTACTAATGAATAGGTAACTTTAACAATATGAATCAACTTATTTTTATGTGACAGACTAACATCAAGGGCTTGCATATTTCCATTTTATATAGTACCTACTTACTGCAAATAAATATAACATAGTAGTTATTGAGTGGATATCTAGTGATATTTGCTCTTTTTAGGTTCGTCATGTGTAAAAGTAATTTGGAAATTTGCAAAAAATTGATTATTGAAATATTGTTTTTTTTTTTTTTATTTTTATAGAAGTACGACAAAGTGACTGCACTAAGCCTGATGTTAAGCATAGTACAATCCAAAAACATCGGCAACCACCGAGAGACAGATTATCCATCGCCGGTCGCCGCTGTCATGCCGGCCATAATGACGAAAGTCGTCCGGTACTGGATATGCACAGGCTGATCCCGGAACGCGACGCGCAGAAGCTAGTCACTATGACGGGCTTTTTCGCCATATGCATGGTGGTTGCGACCCAGTCGGGCTGTAAAACCCTACCACCCCGCTCTCGCCATAACCTCGTTCGTTGATCAGCAGGGTGCACCACGTGCAGGTGAGGTTGGCTTGGATGTCTCAGTCTTAAGATGTTATTCGACACTCCTTACACCCCAAAATGATACGATCAGCGGATGTCGGAAGAAAACATCCTACGGTAATATCAAAACTATACAAGAATATATAGGAATATATTATATTTTTATATTTTCGCATGTTGGAATCAAGGAATAAAATATGCATATAGCGTAGTATTTTAGCATGTTAGCGCGTAAACTCGATTACTGAAAAACTGGTCAAAGCTATGTGTATGTACTCTATATGCTCTAAGTCTTAAACTATTGGCGATCACTTTTTTTTTGTGAAGAATCAGAACATTTTAAGTTTTAATTCAAAGTTAAAAATATTTTTAAAAAATGTGTCGAAGTTACTCAAACATTGATTTGAAATTTTCACTTCCGGTTTACTATACGTAAAAAAACTCTAATTTAGAATTCGACAAAAAATTTAAAAACTTTGTCTTTTTAACTATAGGAAACAATACTTTTAGGTTATCTTTACAAATTAATTGATACACATAATAAACATTCACTTCATTCTTAGTAAATTTTTAAAAGCTCCTAACTCAACAATAAAGCATCATACGAAAAAAAATGTGTGTATACATCCACGTCTACTAGAAGTATAACTGACCAGAGTATAAAAAAAATTCACGACCTCATTTTTTTTTTTATTGTCCGCTTGATGTGAAATGCCCCTATAGTTGAGTGATTTGATCAGTAGAATATTGACTCGATCTATGCATGTTTGATCCCCGACCGATACTAACGAGTTTTTCGCAATTCTCATAGATTTACTAATTTTAACTGGTAATACTATCGGCTAAATATGTAGTCCGGTGAAGCTGTTAAGATCTTGCTAGGTGAATAGCGCAGTCAGTTCGAAAATAAAAAAACTATGGGCTAACGATAAAGGGAAATGTCATAAGGAAGTCTGAACACGAGAAATATTCTGGTGGTGCTATGGTATGTGGGTAAAACATAGAACTGTAACCCTTAGTGCTTGAAATCGTTAATTCGTCGTGGGCTAGGGAAGCTAAGTATGCCCATACCTGATCTTTAATGGATGCCTTTGTTTCAGAATTTGGAATATTTATTATTCTTGGAAAAATGTAGATCATATATTTATATTTGATTTTCTGATAGACCACTGTATAAACATCTCTGTGTATGATACAAACAGAACGATTGCAATAAAAACTATCAGTAGGTCGCCGTGCTACCAAATTTACAGATCTCTTTCATGAGAACCATTATAAGGCTGATTTATCACTCCCAAGGAAATTATTCGTACATTCGTAGGAAAATTAATGCGGTATGCGGCTTCGGTGAGTGGTAAAATGTTTCGCGAATTGTAATGAAGGTCGGTACTTTGTTTCTATTTGAGGGTCAGCACTACTACTGCGCAAGATAAATATTTTTATTATGTTGTTTTGAATGTTTTCACCTTATTCTCATCGGCAATTGAACGCAATCACAGAATAGAGAGAAAATAACAAATTAAATTAATAGAGTCCCAGTAGAAGACGAGTACTATATACTATACTAATATTATAAAGAGGTAAAATTTGTGAGTTTGTGACGTTGTAGGGGGTAATCCCAGGAACTACTGGTCCGATTTGAATACTCCTTTCAGTGTTATCCACGCTAAGACCAATAGGAGCGGAGTACAGATGAAAAATGTTTCAAAATCAGGACGTTTTTTCTTTTTGAGAACTGCTGCGTGTTAATGTATCTATTCCATGCGAACGAAGTCGTGGGCAGAGGCTATTATTCATATATTGTTTTTTAACTTTACTGATTAGAATTAGGCTTGAACTCTGTGTGAAAATATACGAAGGTTTATTTAAAAATGGTGTTCTTGCTTATATCTTCGGTTTTTTTTTCTCGAACTGACTACGCTATTGGCCTTAATTTTTTGGCCTTTACAGCTTCACCGGATATATCTTCGGTGCACATCACTGAGCATACGGAGAACTTAATTATAAACAACTTTCACTAATAGTATAGCCGGAGTGCACGGAAAAAGTGTGTGAAATGAAAGGGAAACATATAAGTTGTGTATATGATATTTTGAGTAAAATTGGCAAAATATTATTGTAAGTATTGTGCTAATTTCAAAAGAAACCACAAAGTTTCATAGTAATTTAGGCAAATATAAAAGTTATTTTTTGGATTATGCAGGACAATAAAAAGTATGTATTGCGACTGACCTGAGGCGTCCATGTCGAAGAGACGCGGCTGGAGCTACGGCTACGTGTCCGCCAGAGCCGCTTACTGACGCTCTGCACCACGCTGCTCGAAGACCGCGACTTCTGCATGCCACCTGCGGGCGTAGTCATTGTACCACCGCGACCGAGCAATGCCGATAGGAACGAGTGCGACTGCGTAGGGGACGCCGGTGATGGTGGAGATGTCGGGGTCGACGCAACCGACGCAAATTGCAAATCTCTGTATGTCAGTATCCACCCTTCCTCCGTCTGGCAACCCTTGTGGGGGCCATCATCGTCCACCTCCCCGGGCAACCGTGGCTTTATAAAACGTAAGTTTTTATCGTAATTGATTCGCTTAAAGCGATCGGCTTTATCAGCGTCCACGCTTTTCTTCCGCGCCATTCTCAGATAACGCTTGATGGTGTCGCTCACCGATTGGGAAACGTCATCGTGATCCACACTGGAGCGACGACGCGCTGGTTTTCTCTCCGGTGGCGGGCTCGTTGGACTAGTCGGTACCGTTGCGGCCTCGAGTTTCTCCCGATAAATACGTTCCAATTCCGATAATACTTCCTCTGGTATAGGAAGTGTTTGTGTCTCGCAATCCACGTATTTCTCATCAAAAGATTCGTGAAATACTTCAATAAGAGGTGGCGGAGACATCGGCGGCGATCTCCCATCATTACCGTCCTTGAGACGAATTGCACCGAGATTTCGGCCGTGAAACAAGTTCCTCGAACTAGGTCCTGTCCCGTAACCTCCGGTACCGTAGCCGCTGCTGCCACCGCTCCGAGCACCTCTGTATGGCTTTGTTTTCCGTAAGTCATGGTAAAGTCTTTTTAATAGGTTTTTATCTGCTAACAGGTCTTGCACTACGTTATCTCTGTTCGGAGATCGGAGGTAGTACCTTCCGAGAGTCTCCAACAGGTTTCTACGAGCGGGATCATTGTTAGTCTCCGGTGGGGACCGCTCTGACTGCTGTTTTAGGTATTCACGTAACGCGCGCACCAAGTTTTCAGTGTCGGAGATTTTCGAGGGGCCGTCATCCTCTAATTTCAGGTACTTTCGCAATAAATCCACCAAACTAGTATCTTCTTCTTCGACGGTGGGGGGACGGACATCGATGAGCGTATTCCTTGGACCGAATCCGGTAGAAGCGGACGGAGGCGGCGATGCAAAAAAGTCACGGCGTAGTTTAGCAATATCGAACCGGCCGCCTGAAGTGTGACCAATAAACAGATCGGTGGGACGAGCTGGTGGCAACAGTGCATCCGCTGGCGGAGAACGTGCACGAACTGAGCCACCGCGGGGCCTCTTCTTGCGGCGAGGCCACGGTAACGCACCCGGGTATGATTTCTTGCGTAAGAGCAAGAAGCGCGGTTCCCTGGAGCACACCTCTTGGAAATAGGCCTCGATACGCGGTACATCCTCAGGGCGGTTCTGCGCCCCATCCGGTATAAGCCGGCGGCCGGCGTCGGACATGTACCGCCATGTCTTGCGCGAGAGCAGCCAGCGCTCGCGCGGCTTTTCGCGACGACGCGCCTTAGTCATGGGCTCGGCGGGTCGGCGGCGCTCCATGGCCGCGGGTTACATGGGGTCAGGCGGGCTCGCGGCGCGGCATCTCCCGACCTCGGCCGGCGCACCTGCCCGCGCTACACTGATCGCTCCGCACCGTCCTGTATATTATGCGCCGAAATAGCCGTCCGGTTATAGTCGGCCGTGAACTGGATCCGGGGTGCGCTCGCGCGCGGTCCGGCGCTCGCGGCGGCTGCCCGACTGCCGCCCGCCCGTAAACAAAACGCGCCGCCCACGTGCTTCCACACGGTCCCGCGACCCCCGCGCGCCCTCGCACCACCTCTCCCCGCCCTCGTCACATCCCTTCCTTGACCTATACGGTGACATACATTGACACGCTCGATTGCTGATGGTCAGGGTTTGAACATCCTTCATGATTCTAATAGTATCTGTATTGGTGTCCAATAATTCTAATCTTAATCATAGCAAAATTGGAAAAAATATTAAGTTTTTTTTTTTAAAATAATTTACAATTAATTAATACTAAATCTCTATAGTTACTCAGAGAAAATACTATTACTAATTTAACCCTTATTTTCTTATCGTAACAAGCGTGGAACGATTAAACTTTACAATTTTACATAGATTGAGTTCGTGTTTTTTATGTATTTGTGGGTATCCGTTCTCCTTTATTTTTATTGCACCTACAATTTAAATGGGTCTATAATAATAGATTTTTCCAGGAGGTGTAGTTTTTAAAGTGTAACACTTAAAAACACGTACGTATTTTTTATTTGCGGTAGGAAATTACAGTTCTTGGAAATTTATACAACTCACGGTACATTAATTAACAAGAATATTGTTATTTATGACAAATGTCCTATTCTCTAAAAGCCAAACATTTGAATGATATTAAACGAAGATGCCCCGTCAGATGCACAAAAGGGATTATATGTTAATTTGAATAGCTTTCAAATACAGTATTTACCATAACACAACAATAAATACTCCATAACAGTTTTTTTTCTGTATAAATCTATCTTTTGCAAAAACCTCATTCTAAGTGGAACTAAAAAATAGTTTATAACACTACTACACAACATAAAATGTACTTTTTTTTAGACCTTTTGTTTTTTAGCAATCAATCTTTCAGATTATTACTGCCGTCACGTAGTCAATAATATTACAAGAGTCGTACGATCACTTCAATATTAAGCGTCGTGTGAATCAATATTCTAACAAGATGATGGATCCCTTGTATGAACCTTCCAAGGAGTTTTTGTGGCATCTCAGAATTTCATGCTCCGTGTTATTATTTTCCATTCACTTCACTTATGCACAAAAAACTGACTATATTACGTAAAACACCATCAAATTTACAAAATATAGAGTCAAATAACACAAGATTATAAATAAAATATAAAATCCACTACATGCCAGACTAAAATCCCGCCAAAAACTCCAAAATTTACTTATTAATAAGGATCATATAAGACCGACTTTACTATAGGTATAAATCTAGATCTTCATATGATAGACAGTTGGAAATTATTCCTCCTTGTTCAGTTACGAAATGGAATGAAGTATTAATAATCCTGTTTATTATCTCTACATATTATAAATCAAAGTTGTCTGGCACGTCTGTCTGTCTGTCTTTCTGTTCGCGATAAACACGAAAACTACTGATCGGATTTTCATGTGGTTTTCAACAGTAGATGAAGACATTCACGAGGAAGGTTTATATAATTTGTCAAGGTTTTTTTTTACTACCAGGGCCGAACGACTTTTGGCCGGGTACCTAGTGTAACTATATTTACGTAAAAGTCTTATGTAACATTTTTGTATGAATAAATATGTAAAGAAAACGTATATTTTAAATATTATTTTCAGTTTGATCACATTTCTAAGATTAATACTGAAAAAGAATCAGACTTGTGTGTGTCGCTCTGTAAACAGTTTATTATTTATTTAAAAAAAAGTATAACCTATAACTACGCTAAATATCATAATTTAATGAAAGAAAAACTACATGTAAACATAGAAAAGACTACCGGTGTTATTACAAAAAAGTTAAATACGTATTAAATACTTAGTGCACGCTAGTGCACTTCCATAGTTTTCAAGAAAAATCTATTTTAACGTGCTAGATAAAACGTTGCAATTAATGTAATTATCAATAGATTGAATCAGTATCATTATCAGATTCAATCGACTTTGGCAAGTCATAATAAATCAATTGAATAACTATTTTAATCTAGTCCTTTTAGTAGATTATAAGTGTTTCTTTAAAAAAAAGTATATCTAATATAGTTCTTTAAAAAAAAGTATATCTAATATAGTTTTATAATCAGAGGCAATCATTGTTAAATAGGTAAAATAAATAATTGACCACAAAACATCACTTTTTATTTGTACATTATAACACTAGTTGACACAATAAAACCATCTTGAAGCAGTAGTTTGAACTTAGCCGGTTTATACAATACTGTGTTTTACCTATACTTTGACCTATTATTCCTCGGTATCAATATTTTTTTCTAGATTAAGAGTTATTAGGATTTTTATTAGACTAGGATTTTTAGTTAGTAGGACGTACTACACTGATTGTTTTTTCTAGAACTGACTATGCTACTGACCTAGTAACTACTACTACTGCATTGAAATGGAATACTTATCTATAGAATTGTAGTCCGGTGAAGCTGTAAAGACCTTGCCAGGTCAATAGCATAGTCAGTTCGAGAAAAAAAAAAAAAAAAAAATCTATAGAAGCAAATTTTGTTAATATATCTTTCATTGTGAATGCATAAGATGTCTGTCGGATCTATGTGATCTTAAGATCACCATAGTTACTGGTCTTTTTAGCTGCTTACATGATGTGTTGCATGAGTTGCATTAACCTTAAGTTATTCCACGTATTAGTTGAAACTGTCCACGAAACATT
This sequence comes from Antheraea mylitta, assembly GCA_014332785.1. Lineage (NCBI taxonomy): Eukaryota > Metazoa > Arthropoda > Insecta > Lepidoptera > Saturniidae > Antheraea > Antheraea mylitta. The sequence goes on from JACEII010000110.1 coordinate 96,196, forward strand.
TACTCTAAAGCCCGATCGACCATTTATCCAGAATTTATAGAAGAGAGGTACCTTACTCCGACATAATTTTAGCAACTCTGACCGCTATGCTGTTACCATTGGTTCTTTTGCGACTCTCAACGTTTCTATGTAAATTATGCAGAAAAACTCCAATCATAAATCCTATTACCCTTTCAGTGACCTTGAACTTTCTCACGAAACCCATGGTTAGTGTAAGTAACACTAGCAACTCACAGTAATGAAAGTCTTTCATTTAAAGACACTACCGTCTCTCAGAGAAGAAGCTAAACTGTCAGATTCTAAGGAAATCACTACAATATTTAATACTAGCTATGCCCCAAGACCTCATCCGTGTGGAACTTGATGCAAAAAAACAGTGATTCGTTTACTGTGTTTTAGATATTATTTATACATTATATAATATCCCTGATTTTGTAACAGACGGAGTTGCATTTACTTACCTAATCTCTCGTATTTAATTCGAGCCCTCTTAAATAACAATAACTTTTGATAGACTAGCCTGATTCGAATGAAACAAAGTCTGTTACTTACTCGAGGATATGCTTTATGATTTTCTTGGTGAGGTTTTATCATGAGCACCGTACTTTAGTGGTGATGCATGTCCAAAAAACAGACAGACAGACATTTCTAAAAATGATTAAATAGTTTTTTATTACTTATTCCGAGACAGGTGCAACAATTTTGTTCACAACAATCTAAAACGTACAGACATAACATTTACATTCCTATTATATATATAGAAGAAGATATAGACTACGTGTGACCTTCAAGAAATTTCCTCAACATCCCAGAAATAATAAAGTAGATGGCAACAACGATAATTTAATTCCCATTATCTCTGTAAAACAATTTAAGAATTGGAACTTTCCCACGACGAAGATCAAAACAAAGTGAAAAACGTTTTATTATCGCACTAAAATCAATGAAAAAAAAAATTCTAACGCGTTACGACTCTGTGTCGTGGAAGACTCGAGATTGCAACATCTCTGTGTTCATATTTTGCACGAGCTTTATATACATAACTTCCTAGGCCACTTATAAAACGCTCCGTTTCAAAAATAAACTCTCGGCGTAACGTAAACAAAATTACTCGGGAATGCCTCGTCTGGTACAAGTGGCGCTATCTAGTGCTACATTAATGAACGAATTTGATTGGAAGCATGCCAATTTTGCAACGTATGACTTGAGACTGAAATTATGTTTTATAATATATCCGCTAGATGGCATTATAGTTCAATAAATTATTGACATAATGAAAATCCTTAGTAGTATCTAAAAAAATTAAAAGAATGTAAATCTAACGTCCGTACTTTTTCGTTTTTCGTGCAAAAAAATTGTTGCAGGTGTCTAGACAAAAAACTTGCCTAGGCATAAGTAATGAAATACATGTATGTATAATAAATGTGATAGACATGTATTTTTAGTGATATCTGTCTGTCCGTTTGTTTGAACACACATCATTGCTAAAATACTGGGTTTACGTTAAAACCTTGACAATAACTTAGTATTTGTTTCATTAAAATCAGTCAATTCTATCAAAGGTTATTGTAATTTTAAAACTCGTCTTAAGTACGAGAGAAAAGTAGATAAGGAATACATACATTCAGAAACATTCAGAAGATGATTTTAGAAGACACTGTTTATATTGGGTTGCAGGCGGACGTGTATTAGCGGGCACAGCTAGTTATAAATGTGAATGTGATTATGTTTGCTTTTTTATTATCATAATTCGCCACTAAGTGACGCTATTATATGATTTATTGCTATTAGGTTTAATTTTTTTCTGGGACTGACTACACAATTCACCTAGAAAGGCCTTAACAACTACTAAGGCGAGCTCTTAAGGCACTCAACCGATTTTATTTGACAATTAGCTCAAGGGTGCACGGCACATCTCGGGCTTGGGCTATTGCCTGATACGTGCGATTCGCGATCTATCTTCTTTTTCTCTTTTAACGTGTTTCCCCCTTATGGATTCGTCTCCCTCCCGGGGAGAGGGTGGGGTATGTCCGACTCGCACGGACTTATAACCCCCCACGGTGTACGTTTTCAGCTATAGTTGGGGTGGCAAGAGATATTTATCTATACAACCGTGTAGACACCGGCCGTCTGTTCCATCTGTCCGACCTGTGTAATGGAAAGATGGGCCCCTAATCCATTTTCCCTAGTCCGCTTAAGGTTGGAGTAGGCGGGCATACTGCCGTATATTTCGTATGGGATAGTTTTTTTTTTTTTTTTTTTTTTTTAATTTAACGAGGTGGAAACTATGGAATGTTGCTAGTTTTATGGTCAGTAGTAACTTTTTGGATGTTATCCGCGTGGCTAGTTACCACTGTTTAGTTGAAGATCTGCTGGCAAGTCAGTTTTGGTATATCTCGATGGCTGCACTTGTGAGCTGCTTCTCTTTAGGTTTGGCGTGTTTTTCATCTCATACCACATAGGTATTTAATATCAGATGAAAGTATGGCCAAATGCTAAGAATATACAAGGTATATAAAAGGGATTTTTAACGAGATCTTGGAAAGTCAGAATTTCATATTTTATTTACAATCTAGTGTTATTTGGCTCTATATTTTTTCATCTTGGTGGTGATTTACATAATATAGTTTGGTTATTGTGCAGCACATGTTAAGTGGATATTAAATAATACCATGGAGCATGGATTCTGGCATGCCACAAAAACTTCCTGGAAAGTTTTAAAAAGACGGCCTCCAATTTGTTAGTACATTAAAACGATCGCAAGAAACTTGTAATATCATTCATTACCTTCTCGATTATTAGAAGATTGGTTGCCAAGAATAAAATAAGAAGGTATACATATAAAAAAATTGAGCCATCACGGGACGCCTTGCAGATGTGAAGCATCGACATTGTTCAATTCTAAAAAATCTCAAATTCTCAAATTACGCTGTAGGTATGCGAGCTCTGTGCGGCAAGAGAAATTGCGCACAGTCGGTTGCGCATGGCATCGCGTTGCCACGTGTCACACACTCGCCACGCTAACAATCAGGTTTACCCACGCCTATAGATGTATCACATCAGAAAAGATTGTATACACAAATTAATATTTTTATTATAATGCGCTTCAGACTTGAATTCTTTTCATATGGTTAATTACCACAAATTCAATACTTTCATTACGTTTGTTTATTTAAAAAATTTATATGTTAAAATCAATAAACAAATTGTATAAATACGAAAGCCTTGAACTTCGTCAAAGCGACGTTATCAAACAAGTGGCCAATGTCGCATTGAAGTTTTGGCATTCGTTGGTGCATTGTATCACGCGTTCCAATTTTTATAATTCCATAATAGCGCTATTGTTATGGCGATGACTTGCCAACAGTAGAATAGTCGTCACTGTATTTATTTGCGTATAACAATTAACAATAGATCGAATGCCAAATATTTATTCTAAAGGTTTAATTAATTAGCTACAAATGATCATTGAAGTAACACGTCTTTACGCACGCTTTACTTGGGGAGTAAGCTGGTGAATACGTAACGAGAGCGTTACAAAAATTGTAATCGGGCCACGCCACTGGCTGGAGATATCGGCTGTTCATGTACCTTGATGTCTTTAAAGGTGAACGCTGATTAGATGCAGGGCATACTCGCTCAGATAGTTGGGCTAGTCACACTTACATAATTTGTAGTAACTATAGTCAGCGTTATATCTCAATATCGGTTAACGTTTCATTCGATTGTTTATGGTGAATTGATCGATCAGATCATAACCATGGCGTCAATAGTGATGTAGATAGTCCACAGAGACGACGTAATACTTCTACATGAACGCCATCTTCTCGCTGCCCCGATATATATATTATATACATAAACAATACAAATAAATGTATTATAAAAATAACCCTTTTTTTCGTCACCAGCCTCATAGAAGCTAGAGTATAGATTTAGACCCAAGGCTCGTCCCGCCTACACCAACCACCGATGATAATTTAAGTCTTTAGCCTTATCTGCTCATCAACGGGCTCTCAAAAGCTATAGTACAGTACCATTTTTGCAAAAGCTAAACTATCGTCACAAGAATCATTTCAGATGATTTCTTCATCTCTTGTTATATTTCTTATATAATTATTTTAGCAATATGAACGAAATCCATTGCAGAGACCGAATTAAAAAAATTCCAGTTTACTGTATTCATTAAATAATTTCACTAACGAATTTTGCACCGTGTCAAGGTTTCCATCGCATTAATCAGGCCACTGGGCAAAGAAAACAAACAGTATCGTTTTATTCCAATACATCTGTCATAACTTTTCAATAATAGCGGTATTTTGAGGTTCTGTTTGCGTCTCCTATAAGAATATCAGTGCGAAGTTGTGTACGTCCGCACGATCGACCGGAATTTAGGTGCGTAACGACGTAAACACATGCGAAATTGTAAGGGCATTGGCAGAAAACGGTCACGGTCCGCTAAAAATTAACATAGCTCTTGTATTTTCTTCGATAGTTTAATAGCACCGCCGTGAGTGCTCCATTAACATGGAGCGAACATTCTTTATGTCAATAACAGTCGTGTTCATATATCCATACTTCTTTGTTATTTATTGTAATCCTTATTTGTTGTGATCATTTTTGTAATAGATAGTTTCGTTATATTTATTTAATCGTATGGATAAATAGAGTATCCATTTTTATTACTCCGTTTGTCGCTACGAAGTTCAAGTTATGTGAAACAATGTAGGGGCGAAAAATTTGTTATTTTTTAGCACCGCCCGAGGAGTATGTGCAGAATAAAGATGTACTTATGTTGCAAAAAAAAATTAACCGACTTCAATATCAAAAACTTATAAAATAGATTTCTAGCTGACGAAAATACGTAGACACGAAGTGGGTGAAAATCAAATAAATTATGTTTCACCCCCTTAGGGATTAAATATTTTGTTCAAATTTATATGAGACCACCTCTGAGTATAGCCAAATCAAACAAAAAAAGAATCATTATAATCGGTTCACAATTGATAGAGATAGTAACCTCCTCCTTTTTCGAAGTCGGTTAAAAATGAGAGATACACTTTCATGACAATCGATTTATAAAAGTTGACGTGCTTTGATTTATCCAACAATACTAGATTTTTATAATACAATTTAGAAAAGACCTTAATTCCTTATGTAAAGGAACCATTTTGGAATAACCACGAGCGGTTGAATGATAGTATGTGTTACTAAAATATTGTAATAGGTACGTAACATTTCTTGAATTTTATTTTAGTTTATTAAATACCAATTTATTGTAGGCGTAGTTCAGATTGATATCGAGACCTGAATTATATAATATTGTAGTCGGTATTCGGTATATGATAATTTGAACAAACAATTACAATGAAGACAGTCCCAATAAAATTTTATTACAAGTGTATGATGATGATTTGTCCGACCGGTTTCGGCCATGGCGACCACTTTGACCCCTAAACTTTTTAATGTCGCTGGTGTGCTCGAAGATGGCTTATGTAGCCTATCTTTGCGGCGAAACTTCGTGAACATTGAGGACACGTGAGTACGCCGTTCTCAAAATGATATGTTATAGCAGCAGGAGGGCGAGCCTTTAACTTGTCTCGTTTGGTATCAAGGTCAGCTTTACGCTGAGCCTCGAACTCGCGTACTTGGCTGTTTACCATCCTGCGCCATTCTGACCGTTGTGCTGCCAAACTTTCCCAACAAGAGGGCTCTATATTGCAATTGTATATGGAAGCAATAATAAGCTAAGCATTTATACCTTTATACAATACTTAATTTGAAATATGTGAAAAATTACCCAAAATCTGTTTAAATTATCCTTTTAATAGGTTCAAATCTCGGACATTCTCTAAGCAGTCGCACAAGTTCTCTTTCGGTTGTAAAATTTTAATAAATCATAATTAAAGATTATGAGATAATTAACAAACCATGCTCCGCGACAATAATAAATTATATTAAACGAGATTAAAGTATTTTTATGTCGTTTCGGTTTACTCACTATCCATAATAAGGACAATAAAAAGGAATGTTAAAAATTAAATTAAATTGAAACACCTGAAACAAACAAAATGATTTACGACACAAAAAAATGACACATAAACGAACTTGGGAAAAAATATCAAAAAAGTAGCTAAAAATATTCTGAACATACATTAAAAAAATAAAATCATAATTTGTGATAATCAACGCTGAATTGGACAAGTAAATTTACGACCCAAATGAAGTGGAAATTTTTTTCAAGTTGTTTATGATTACAATTATTATTTCGATGGTAAATACGTAGCAGTCTTTAGCAGAATCAGATGATGTTTTTGTCTGACACATGTACGAAGTATTAACACCAATTATTTTGTTATATAAAAAGAAACTTTTTATTATTAATCATGAATCAATGTATATCATACCTTACAAAAATTAAAAATATGGGAGTAAAACAGTACAGTGACATGATATTTCTAAAAATGCCGTAGTATTTATAAATCTATATTGTGAAATTTCTTGCAAAATAATCTATTTATTAAAAATCTAAATTTGTCTGCGCTGTCATTTTTTTTATCAGGATTCGAATTGGAAACTATGTACAGGAAAACGTTTCTACCTAATATTAAAGAACTACAACAAATTCATGATTTAATTATTTGTTGAGTCTGTTATTTATCAACATTTTTAATTGTTGGTTAAGCTTTTATAAAAATAACCTATGAAATGAAGTTCTTAAAACATTTCACTAATTATAATAGATTATATATCTCAAAAACAGAATTGCAAATTATAACAAACAACAAAGATTTCTGTTCTTAAGTACAATGTAAATTGATTCTATGTAATTGAGTCGTTATATTTCAAAATGAGTTAAATCTAATTTTAATTGTTCATATGACGTAGTTAGGTTTTTTTAACGTTTTCAGTTTTTTTATACTCCGAAAACGAATTAATTTTGGAGATCTTGAGAAATAACACAAAATATTAAGAACGGCTACAATTGTATTTATCTAATTTTGAAATGTAAAGACTCAATTGTTCTACTTTATATCATTATGATCATATGGCCATACTTACATGCGTTACTATTATAATCCACAGTATTCTCCACCTGTATTCCCATCTTTCCTGACTAGAGTATCACTTCATTCCCTGTCTCGCTCACGTCTACTGAACGCTACATAAAGCGCTCTCTTTCCCAATCACTTCATAACTTCACATAATTCACAGTTTCCTCACTGTTTCACTTCACTTCGTAATGTGTGATATGTCATATTAACTTTTACATTGATTTTATCATATAATAAATGATGAATTTGTTGTATTTATATCTGAAATATTAATTGAAATCAGTGTGAATGTAATATATATATGTGATCAAAAAAATATTGGACAAAAACTAAAGTTGATCTATACTAAACAATATACTTTTTTATTATTTTTTTATACGAAAAATCAATGTGAAAGTATGTATCTAACCGCACAGTAAGTGTTGAAAGTTATAATGTCAGATCGCGTAGTATTCCACGAAGTGTGTGCGGAGGTGCATGCTCGCCGACGCCGTAACTCCGCCCATAGTTATGCGATACTGCAAACAAAATTAACATTAGCATCGATTTCTAACCGTAAATTATATATAATACAATGTTATTGACATTATTGCGGTTTTATTTATTTCTTAAACAATCATACCAGAGACCTTCTAGTGAATAGAGCACGACAAACAAAATATGTGTGGTATTATAAAACCCCGATGGGAGTGAAACTTTTTTTCGGATCGTAGGCGAAATATTTTCGAAAATTATTCGATTTAGGGTATTAAAATTGCGTTATAAATTTCAACCACAATACTTGGAAAATGGGAATGATAATGGGAAATCAATAGTAGACAAGATATTCAACTATGTATTTTAATTGCACTCTGTAGTTTAGTTTAGAATACATAATAAATTGGTTTTTATTAGTTACTGGTTTTTTACATTCGGTTCCACGCAGACATAGTCGTGGGCACAGCTAGTAATATAATAATAAAAAAACCGCCTATGTTTAAACTTGGAAAATATTTCGGAGACTAATTGCAGAAGATTTAAACAATAAGTCTATTTAAAAAAAGTTTTCTATGTCCGCCTGTCTGTTTGTTGAGCAGCGCTTATCTCCGAAACTTAAAACACTAGACGACTTTTTCGGGAATTTTTACTAGGGAACTGAGCGTAGTTTGGAGTAATATATAAAGTTTATTTCATCAAAATCGACTTATGGAAAAAATGTACCTAGTTTTAAAGTTATATAGTAAGCGTAAAACAGTTTGTATAAAATTAAAAAGATGAAGCTTTATTAGTTGATTCGTGTCGTTGACCCAACGTCATCTGCATTTCTTATAAGTCTTTGTTCATGTCTCAAATTATATTACTTCAAATGTTGATCACAAAGAGACTTTATAATTTAAAAAAAGCATACAAAGTCGCGGGCACATACAGTTCTTGAATAAATTCGTTAGCACATGCCATGACAACCCGACATTTGTTTTAATCTTTGTTTTTGCTAATAATTCGCAGAATGCGGAACTTTTATTTTCCGCTCAGACGAACAATTGTAAACAATTGTTTTTCTTTTGGCACTACGTACGGTCTTTAAAGCCGAGTGTTGTACATATTCATTCCCAATAATTAACGGTTTAGGCTACGGGGTTTTAACTTTATTTTTACGTAAAACACGGTATATTTTTTCATACTGTTTGGAAATAACAGAGCATATTGAAGGATTGATTGTAACAACATCATTACCATACTTCGTTCGCAACAAAATCAGTAATATTTCCACAGCTATAATGCTATGCAAGTCATAGTGGTCGAGTTGTTTGACTGATTATGGATTCGATAGCCGCAGGTTCGAGCCTCAGTAGGTACGAACGATTTTTTTTGGAAATCACATGCGTTTACTTATACAAATAAGTAATACTATCTATCGACAGACGGTGAAGGAAAACATTCATGTATAATTTGTATTTGTATATGTATAAATAAATAAATTGTAAGGACCTATGAACCTGAAAAATACTCTTGTAGTACCTACCATCGGCTTAGCTGTTATGTTTTGTCCAAACGTCGATGGACATAGAATTTGCGGGGTGGTAGGGTTTTTCAGCCTGACTGGGTCGCAACCACCATGTATATGGCGAAAAAGCCCGTCATAGTGACTCGCTTCTGCGCGTCGCGTTTCGAAATCAGCCCGTGCATATCCAGTACCGGGTGACTTTCGTCATTATGGCCGGCATGACAGCGGCGACCGGCGATGGATAATCTGTCTCTCGGTGGTTGCCAACGTTTTTGGATTGTACTATGCTTAACATCACACATAGTGCAGTCACTATGTCGTGCTTCAATAAAAAAAGAAAAGAATCGAATCCTTGTAATTAAGTCGGAGCTTCTTGTGAAGGCAATCGTCATGATGAAATTCCGTCTGGCTAGCTACCATCCTCAAGTAGATAACCTAACACCAAGCACTCACTGGTGTCTTCCAGCAGGTACACTTGAGAGCCAGTTGTCTATAAGAATGGGGTGTTTACCATCTCAGACCACGTCGTCATTAACATCAGATGATATTGTAGTCAAACGCTAAAACCTATACGGGGTTATTACGAAAAAGTTAAATACGTATTAAATACTCGCTTTCAAAAATGCACCGCGCTCGCCTGAGGGCAATTCGCGTTATCCTATTTATGCGAATCTAACTTTTTTATAGTGGAGAAATCCTGCACCGGATTATACCGGACTCCAACCGGCTAAAACTCCACTGCCGCTAGACGCATGTGTGTGAACCAAGGAACCGGGGTGACGGAAGCAAACTCCGACGCCCTGGTCATGCGCTTAGATCGCCCGCTGATGGGAGTGCGGTGATCATCCTCTCGTGGAGAGACAAGACTTTCCTTGGCCTCATTCAGAAGCTGCGGCTATCCCGTGCTTATTTACCACGGGTCCTCCTTTCCTTGGCGATGGACGCCCCCGCATCCATCACCAGTCGCAAGTCTAAACTAACTCAGCCAAAGCGAGACAAAACAGCAAGATGGCCAATATACAGCGATCGCGGTGCATTTAAAACGCAACCTTTTTAAAGCAAGTATTCAATACGCATTTAACTTTTTTGTAATAACACGGATAAAAAGTTTAAAAAAATAATAACAATAATATTATGTAGAAGGCTGTTGTTCATTTAAAAAAAAAAACGCATTTGGTCGCAAAATATTGGGGTAAAATAAACCAATGGAGTTATCATTCATAAAGACACGCAGCGAAGTTTCTTAAATTAAATAAACACGTTATAAATTAAACTTATTTATTGCAATGTTTTAATAAATATAATACTTGGCAATTGGATAGCATCTATTATTAAATGAAGTTGCATAAGCATCTATTGGAAGCTGTCAGATAGATTGATACCAATATAGATACAGTTTGGCACAGTCGTATCTTGTACAATAATAATAATAAATAATATTTTTGATAATTTATTATACTGTACCGATATTACACAAGCAAATGTTCACGGCTTTGTCTATGATTGTATCTGTGTGTACGCAAACACATGGACAACATTTGAAACGCACGGACGAAATTACACTGCTATTTTATATTAATGCCTGGACTGTCCAAAACCATAACGGGTTAAGTTTCATACAAACGTATGTAGAACTTATCATGCATTGGTCAATAGACTGTTGGCAGCATAAGTTAACAAAAATACCACATTAATTACAAAATTGAAAAAAAAAGTATATCACATTGTATAATGTAAAATTGTAATTTTTATAAAAAAAATGGCGAGATATTTAAAAATGTAATAGGCCATTTTGAGATTTGGGTCTAAAAAATCAGCCAAGGGGTTAAAATATCAATAACCCAGTACTATTTATATTTGATACAAGATATATTTTCAATCAGATGTGGTTTCCGATCGTTCCACACTTTACACACTTGGGTAACACAGTTTTTCTCATAAGAAACGCAAACTTGATCGATTGAAGACTCGCAACAATTGTTGATATAATGTGACCGTAATACAGCACAATGAAATCAACCAGTTAAAACTTAATATATTGTCTACACCTGCAATTGAGGAAGCCAAGGTATAATGGAAGTTTGAGTTTAATTCTATTTCGTGGGTATGCTAAGATTAGGGTACAATAGAACTGGCATGTTCTTTGTGGACCTAAGTCTCTTAATTAAATAGAGATTTAAAAAAAGCTGTGGTCTATGTCCATATCTGCGTCCAATACTGTGCATTTTATATATTGAAAATTGGTAACAAAGTTGCAGTCAATTGTCCTTAACATATACAGTCTCTTATGACTCCTGGATGTGCGAGGTTCCTTCTGTCCTGATAAATATAAATGATAATAACGGTAATGTAATTTAAAATAAATGTGTATTCCTTTATATTTCGCAACTCAGAAACCGCTCTAACGAATTCGATCAAATTTGGTATATAAATAAGACTTTGTTTTTTAAGTTTACATATATAGGTGATATACTTATAGTAATATTATATTTATATATAAATAAAATAATAGAGTTATGCCGTTATGCGCGCGTGATACAATAACTACTGGATAGATTTAGATTACTTTTACCTCTTAGACCCCTTAGTTAGAAAACACGATTTTAAAAATTTGTTTTTTCTGTTTAATATTTCTGCCAAAACTCTGGCTTATCGTGAAGAAGTGGGGCAATCGGTTTGGTGTGCATACGTAGAAGTAGGGAGAATAAACGGGTAACATTATTTACAAAAATATTTCAAAATGATGTATATTTTTTCTTTGTATTTTATTTTTCTTCTCTTATATCGACATATTAATAAAAAACGCAGACAAAGTCGCAGATATTAGTTAGTATTTTAATAAAATAGTGAAATAGGTATGAAATACATATAACGATAATACTCCTATTACAATAAATTAATTTAATATTTCGTAATGCAATATTGGGTTAAATAATTTTAAAATCGTAAATTTAATATAACTGTCATCGTTTGCAACTGAATGAATCTCGAACCAAATAATATATCATATTATAAAACGTTCAGTGTTGTGATTCGGCAGCGGATGTTCATGTCTGGGACAAGATTTACAGATGTATTTATTTTTTAGTACAAAAGTTTCAAAGTCAACACTGGCAATTCTCTTTGTACTTTTGCAGAGTCGTGTCCAGGATTTGTTGTGGGATAACAGTGACCCTGGTTAGAATAACATATCAAAAACATATTTGCCTATTTCAACTAGGAGTGGCTTTTTGCGTTGTCAAATGTAAAGAAGAACTTATAGTCCTAGCCAAACTTATCGACTAATCTGAATATAGATGCACAGAACACAAATTTAGACAGAAATCAAAATCAAAAATACTTTATTCAATCTATCCCCTATGGAGGCACTTATGAACATCGAAACTACTACCGATTTAGAAACCAACCCAGTCATTGATTAACAGATAGTTGCCAAAATAAGCTCAAAACAATACCTGGCTTGTTATAAAATTAAATTTGAAAAATTATTTTTCTTTTTTGTACTATACCATGAAATCCACAATTTACAATGCCGTGAATAAAAATAAAATTCAGAAACATGGTCCGCCATTTTGAGATCTGTGTCTTCAAAAATCAGCCGAGGAGTTAATGACGTTTTAGGTGTTCACCTCCAATAAGGAGCTGGAGTTGACATAATTTAATAAAAGTATCATATACATCGTAGTTCGGTTGCCATCGTGAGTCTGGAAGTTTTGGCACGAAAAGGAGTCACCGACGAAAATAATTTTTTCACGACGGCTGTACCGTCACGGCCGCGACGCGGTAAAACAAACGACGCAGCGTACCTCATACGTATACGTGTCAACAGATATCATGTTCTCGGTTCCTGTTTCGATGACACCGAGTTTTAAATCTGTTAGTTTTTATGTATTTTATTTGTGACTAACTGTGCCCGCGACTCTGTCCGCGTGCAACTAAATGTAAAAAAATGTGAATAATAATATCATCTGAATATATTAAGTCCATTTACTTATCTGCTTTTCTCCCGTACTTAAATCACATCGTCACTAAAATTACAATAGCTTTTGAAAGAGTGAACCGATTTTAATGAAACCAAGTCTAAGTTTTACTCGAAGGTATGCTTTATAATTTCTTTGATAAGGTTTTATCGTGAACGCAGTAGTTTAGCTGTGATGCGTGTGCATACAAAGAAAACAGACAGACAAACATTTATATTTTTTTTTATGTCATATAGTTGGTAAACGGACAGATGGATCACCTGTTGTTAAGCGATCACCGCCGTCCATAAACACAAGCAACCCCAGAGGAGTCGCAAGTGCGTTACCAGCTTATGTTTGGGGGAATGGAGAGAAAAGGAGAGGGGAAGAGAGAGGAAGAGCGGAAGGGAGATGGGTCTCCGGCGCTCTCACTGACCGAATGAAACACAACAATGCGAGTACTGTTACTTCACGTCGGTTCTCTGTGAGAGGGTGATGCTACCCCGGACGAGCCGACCCATTCATGTCGAAACCAATAATAGCTTCAGCGTGGCTCTGCCACTTTTCAAGAGTTGCGAGTATAAGTGGGATAGAATACGCAGTTTCCATAAAACAATAAATCCATTATCACGACAATAAAATTAGGAACCAAATCCACTCAGTAGCTTATTAAAGCGACACAGATAAATATTGCGAAAAAAATATTCTTATATTATGGTGTCATGAACTGCAGCGACAATTTTTTATACAAAAGATGGGTATGAAAACAGGATTTACTATTGAAACTGAAGGGCAACTGAATTATTTGTAAAATGTTGTTGAATTGAAGTGCTTATAGCTCAGTGGTTAATATATTCTGATCCTGCGTCGATAGACTATTCAAAGACTTGCAGATAAGAATGATCTTTTGATGATGGAAAACATCGTGATGAAGCAAATAGCTTGGCGATAAGGTTTTTGCTAAACTCGTTTGGCTAGGTACCAGCCTCAAGTTGAAAGCTAAGCACTTGAGAGCCAGTCTCTCTAAGCTTAGTGTGTTTACCATCTTGAGGCACATCGTTCTGCATCAGATGAGATTGAGGTCAGATGCTAAAAGCCATAAAGTGTATAGAAGAAGTTTTTTGCGTGATATTGGAGTGTTAGGTATTGGATTTTATATTCTAGTCGGTTATACAAAATTTAAGTTTTCTTTGAAAAGTTTATACACCTGCTTTCTTATTTAATACACATGGTGAATAGAGATCTATAGAAAATAGGATAAGGATTGTAGTCCGGTGAAGCTGTGAAGACTTTGCTAGGTCAATAGCGTAATCAGTTTAAGAAAAAAAAGCATTAGGGACATTAGCTTGTCGGAACTTTGTCCGTATTGGCGTTGTATAGCGTGAGTTCTTTGGAATTTACATTGTTATTTTTATTTCCGTAGGTTTTTATGATTTATGGTGTTACTTGAGTTATGTAATTGTTGATGTGAGTTTTGTTGTATAAATTCACTTCTGGTAACTAATATCAGAAGTGAGATTGGACTTCAACCTTATTAGGCTTATTTTAATATTAACCACTTCTGATTGCTAAAAATATTCTTTTAAAGATACACTGAATTTGTTTCTTTAATATGCTTTTTTACGATAATAATCTCAAGTAATACCCTTTAGCTGTAATAGAGCCATTCTGTTAATTTATGGAATTATTAATTACCACACATCGGTAGACACCTTGTAGATGAAAACCCGTATGAGATACTTTCCAAATAATTACAATGGTATATAGGGTATAGGTATATGTGATTGTACTCTAGAAGTTTTCTACTAAGTTGTTAATATTTAAATATAAGAGTAAACGATCCGTTCGTGTATGCTTTTTGTAATAATAAAGTCATTCGCTTTTTTTTCCTACGCGTATTGTAAAACCACGTCCGCCATTAAACAATTTGACTAACTATACCGCTTCAAAGAGACCGACGTCAAATCTTTATTTTTCTAATAACATTACGGAGGTATAACTGTAGAAAATTGCGAAGAGAAATAATTACGACGGCCAAAATAAAAAAAAAAACTGCTAGATTATACATCAAAGTTGGCGGTTGTTTGACGCAAATTATTATAAATTGTTGGAGTGGTTGGCCGTTGAGTGATACGTTGTTTTAATCATAGTGAATCATATAGGGTAACAGACAATATTGTTGACAGACTTGAACCTACGAAAAATGAATCTTTTTTTTTTAGATGGTAGGCATTAAAACTGAAAAATTTCGAAATATTATTCTATTTAGCGTTTTAAAATCATGTTTTTAATCTTGAATGAATAATTGGAAAATAGGAGTGGTAATGGGAAATAATAATAAAATAGTGGATATTATTATTTATGGCCACCGCCATATTGGCCTTGGCTGCTCTGGCGAGTGCCTTTCACTTTACCCCTACTCCGTGGCTGGCTGAAATACGATATGCGATAGTTCGACGAAAAAAATTGAGGCGAACAATTAGATCACTTTTACTTTTTAATTATAATAGATTATGCACGGACAGATATATATAAGATTCCCGATAATGCAAATAATCCTCTCTTCTAATAGAATAAAATGAAAAAGAGAAGCATGATGAGTCGACCCTACAGAGAAGAAGGGTCCGTTAAGTACTTGACTATAAAATGCAACATTTCTCTGCAAGCATTTCCCTTTCAGGTGCATATCTCTGCTACTCCCTTAGTTACTACTGTACTACTAAGTTACCTAGGTTAGCGTGTTCGAACAGCACATCGATTTTGACGTAAAATCTAATTCTTATGTAGTTATAACTAATGTTGCACTAGGTAGCTTTACTTAGGGATATGGAGCTAGGCGTAGGTAGGACGAAGGAGCATCTACAGTTGCCGAGGTTGATTAAGAGTAAACCTCGTTAAAAAATGGTGGCGGAGGGTCTCCTTGTGCGGCCTCGATCTGCCGTTGCACAGGTCCGGCGAGCTGGAGGCAGTCTCGCGACAAGACTGCTTCAGCCAGGGTGTGCCGTGAAAGCGCCTGTCTCCGGAGTGTTTTGAGGAGCCTGCTCACGCACCTCGTGACAGCCCCCGCAGTGCAGCGTGCGGATAACCATGGAGTTTTTTAGTCGATTCAAGTTCGACTTGGTTGAGGTCTTCCCGCATGGACCTAACGAGTTTATGATGGATGTTTCTCCACGATAAAAAAGGTAACTGCACTTCTCCTCAAGATTTACCGTATTTTCCATCTTAAAAAACATCGCCATATAAAAACTTCAGTTAAGGTTGTGATAAAACGTTAAAATCGGTAATGTACTAAAGACAACTGTTAGACCAGTCTAATAGACTTGGTGACTTAGTGACTTGTATTTATTACGGTATTGATTATGGTTAAACTGTGAGTTTCGGACCTGAAGAGAGGTGAGCTACAACATTAACGGTTCAGGCCAACAAGTGTGCATCTTACGACGTGAGTTCTAATCTTGAAATAAACTTAATTCAATAGTTAAGGGAACATTTGGCATGGCAACATGACTCTGTTGTGGGGCAATTGACGCATTAGCTGTATTTGAACTTAAATTTCTCTAAATTCAGTATATCATTGTGTTTGCTCACATCATCACCTAACAGCAGATGAGATTGCCATCAACCTACATAGAATAAGCAAAGAAAACAATACGATGTTCTTAGTACCCGTTTTCTAATCACTCTACCTAAAACATAATAAGAATACAGTGTCAATATGTATATACCTTACCCCACAGTTTTGTCCGGTAATAAATTTTAGAAGGAAACGTCACCCGATTACATCCGATTTTTCTTGTAGAATGTAATTTTTAATTTATTAAAGAATTAGATACGAGTTAAACGAGAAAAAGGGGGTCAACGACCAGAAACGACCTCTTGAAATGTTAATTTCAACGTCAGACTTTAAAAAAACCATGTCTTTTTAGTGAAGCTATGAAAATATCCTAAGCTTTATTTATTTTTGTTTAGACATACATTTGGCGAAAATAAAGCTGTTCATTAACTTTTTCTTCTCTGCCAGTCAACCAA
The DNA here is from genome assembly GCA_014332785.1 of Antheraea mylitta. NCBI lineage: Eukaryota > Metazoa > Arthropoda > Insecta > Lepidoptera > Saturniidae > Antheraea > Antheraea mylitta. The sequence continues at coordinate 113,220 of JACEII010000110.1, forward strand.
TGATTTTTAGTTGGAAGTTATTGACGAGCTTTAGTGCTATAAAAAAAAAGTATAACATGTATACAGGCCGCTATAATACGCATTGCTAGTGTAACGTCGCTTACGTTACACGAGCATGTCGGTGATGCGTACTCACAAGTTTTCCCCCTACCAAAAATTTCTCAACGCGAGCATAGAAGTTTTCACTTAACAATTGAGCCTTGCTTGACAGATGTGAAACATCGAAATTGTTAGCATCGAACGAATCTCCAATTCTCAAATTCCTAAATTATACTATAGGTATGCGAGCTCAGTGCGGCAAAGGAGATTGCGCACAGTCCGTTGCACATGACATCGCGTCGCCACGTCTCACACACTCGCCACGCCAACAATCAGCGCCCGCGCTTATAGGCGTTTCACATCAAAAATGGAGTTAGTTTCTATTTATACCATCGACGACTCTTTATTAAATCCGAATTCACTAGATTCGTATGGACAACGACATCTTGTATCAAAGGTGAATTTATGAGTAGTTATTAATTTAAAAAATAAACACATATTTATAATTCAAGCATTTTTTTTTACAGTTCTGAGCAGTTTCCTGGAGGGCGGTGACGTGCGGATTAGAAATAGCTTAAGAGAGATAAATTAGTGCAGTAAAATGTTTGGATTAAGTGGATTATATTTGGGTATCAGGGAGATGTGTGTGCCGCCCGTCACGTATACAAAACGACGGGTTTAATTTGGCTTTTTGTGGTCATCTGAGAACCCAATTTTTTTCCAATAACTATTTTAATAATATATGTATGAATAATAGTAATTAAATACTGAAGCTAAAGAGCTTATACTCAATACTGAAAACAGTCTGTGTTCGTTCTATGACAGCTGCAATTGAAAGCCGGTCCCTTTGTTAGCGTTTTACATACTTCGAAGATAATCTATACATATAATAAAAATGAAGTGTCTGTATTAAAATTTAAAAAAAATGACTGATTGGGTATGAAAGTATACACGCTTCTGATAACAAAATGCAATTTTTAAAATTTTTGTAGGTCTATCTGTTTGTTCCGGGTAATCTCCGATACGGCTGGAGCGATTTTGACAGGAATTTCACTAGTATACTACAAATAAAATTAAATTGGGTGACATAGGCTACTCTAAATTAGACTAGGTGTTAACGACGGCTTTATCCGCAATATTATCTTCAAAACGGCTGCACCAATTTTCACGGAATTTTCACTAACAGGTAGCGGACATTATAACAGGTAATTTAGTCTATTTTCATTTAGACTAGCTGTTAACTGTGGCTTTACCTGTAGTACTATCTTCAAAACGGTTAGACTGATCTTCAAGATATTTAAAAAAAAGCAACTGACGACTAATTCAGATAAGATACATAATTTCAAGGACGAAGTCGCAGAAATAATTAAAATACAACTTTTATGGTTTCTAATATTGAAATTTATACTATTCGTATTGACCGCCAACCTGTGGCAAGAAAATGTTGTAAATTAGTAATAATATTCGCTACCATACCGCACATTATACAAATATTTGCACATACCACTTCTTAACGTGAAAATTAATCGTGTCAATGTCACATTTCAAGCGGAGTGGGTCGCGTCTATTCACCATTGTAATTTATTCAAATCAAATCAAATCAAAAATTCTTTATTCAGTTTAGGCCCTAATAAGGCGCTTATGAATTGATGAATGATGATGAATTATTACAAGGTGTGTGGTTCTACATTTAGCGAGGTATTACTTCGTTGCTTTATAAGTTTTTATTTGAAGATAAACCAGGATTGTTTATGTCAAAGAAACTTATCAGAGCTCGTACATACAATTTACCACTTGTGTCCAGATTAGAGTCCTCATCTGTAACTTTGGTTATTCATATCGTCAAATTTACCTAAACGATTTACAAAAATCTATTGTTTTCAAGTATCTGCTATTAAAAATCTCATGAATTAATATAAAATGAACAAAAATTGTTATCTACATTCATTAAACACTCTATTAGGTGGTTAGTGAAAGATCTATTTGCATCATTATAAGAACTTATTTATCGCTTACTAGATGCCTATTTTATTCATTGAGTGTCACATGACAACACATTTTTGACTTAGTAGTCCGGTGAAGTTGTTAAGACCTTGCTAGGTCAATAGCGTAGTTGACCTAGAGAAGGTGGCTCGGGGGCCCCATCTTCCTATTGCACAGGTCCGGTGGACGAGAAGAAGACGGCCGGTGTGTACCCGGCTGTCTCCTTACAAGCCGAGGCCCAGCAGCAGAAGTGCCGCCGCCGGGCTACACCGCTGGGGCGGCACGATGAAGTCTATAGAGATCTCGTGCCACCCCAACCATAGCGGAAGACGTACACCGTGGGGTTTTAGTCCGTGCGAGTCGGACATAACCCACCCTCTCCCCCGGGAGTGTAGGTACCCATAAGGGATTTCCCCACGTTAAAAATAAAAGATCAATAGCGTAGTCAGATCGAAAAAACAAAAAAACATTCTTGACACATTTTTTAAAATCAATATTCTTGTAGATTATTACTGCCATTATCGCGTAGGTAATGATATTACCAGTTTCTTGCAATCATTTTAATAAGTAAGATAGTTACTGTCTTGTTAGAATTTACCAGGGGTTTTTTTGACAAGTCAAAATCCATTCTCGGTAGTATTATTTCCCATCCACTTACGTGTGCACAATAACCAAACTATATTACGTAAAACACTACCAATATCATAAAATATAAAGCTAAATAATACAAATTATGATTAAAATATAAAATCCACTACATAGTAATCTCGCCAAAAACTCGATAAACAGGTCATGATCTTCCCAAAATCTACTGGATGTACTCGAAATGGTTCCGAAACAAAACACGCTGACGAAGTCAATACCACGACATTTCTTTCCATTATATGCATTATTTTTATGGCTTACAGTATTAAAATTGGTTTTAATATCACCAATCAATGAACTTATCCTTAAAAAAATCCACCTATCTCTGACAACTCATAATGTTAATCAACCCAATATTCAGCATGTTTCAACGCTTCATTAATATTTTCATTACATCTGGTTTGTATCGAATGTTACTATCCACGTGCCCCGGGATGTCTACGCCAAGTCACTCGCCACCAGTAGATCTGTCGTGGGCGGTCTTACAAAAAATGATGACAAAATGAGTAACAAGTGCTTATGTTATGAGTCAGGTTTATTTAAAAACAATTAATAATTGGAATGTATTGACGTTCAAATGATGATCGCATGTTAAATTTACATATAAACCAAACAATAAACTCTGTAATGTCTGCATCATTAACATTGCGGACAGCAACAGCGGACATCTCTACAACTGTCGAGGATATCCAGTATGTACTTGTATAGTAACCTCTGATTTAAACCATTATCATGTGGAGTATCATCTTTATACATTAGCATTATTTCTATTTGTCTAAGAAGAAAGTGTGCACTTTGTACTACTTGGTAAGTATTTTTTAAACAATATGCAATTTACAAATGTTTCTATTTATTTGAAATAAAAAAATAGTGTTCGTATTAATCAATTTTTATTTAGTCAACAATGTAATTTGTATTATGCTTTCCTAGACCTTTTTGCTCAAATTCGTTTCTCTATGCCCCAATACTAATCTGATTATATATTATTTTATATACAATGACATTAAATGTTTCTCTCTCTCTCTTTCTCTGGCTTTAGGAACTAATTACCTTATTTTCCTAGCAAAAATGTGGTAGTGAAAAACATTGCGCACAAAACGATGCATTTTGACCTTGCAATTACTCTCATAATGCTCAATAAGATATCACTTTAAAGACATATATCCTGTAATGTGTCATGTAATGTGGTTTCTTTAAAAACAAGTTGAAATATTGATAATGAAAAATAAAAATGTAACTCCGAAAATACTGAATCTTTTTATAATTAAACTAATCATCCAATTGGTTCAGTGAGACTTATTTTTATTCTTCCTCTGTAATTTAATCCACAGACATAATTCGTAAATATTATAAAACTCATACTTACGCTGTAAGGGAAACTGATGCCACTAACTAAAACATACATCGCAGAAAAGTCGAAAAGTCTGTTACCCTCTCCTTTAACTTCGTTAATTTGCACATTTTTGTCCTGATTCGACTAACTCAATGTTGAAAACAAATAGCACATACGCTCTTTAGTTTTTGAATGACAGTATATCAGTTACACAAGATAACCACACCACGTGTCTAAATTCATTAAAACGTTCAAGCCATGAAGCTTGCCAAATAAAAATACAACAAAACTCTAATAATTCTGGACAATGACTTTAATTGCGCTAGGATCAGTGTGTATCTCCATGGCGTTTTACTCCCTTCTATTCTGTAGCCTATTAACATTATTTTATATTATGGGATTTTTTGATGGGATCTTAGTCTATCATGTAGTGGATTTTATATTTTATTCATAATCTTTTACTATTTGGCACAGTATTTTGGTGGCAGAAAATAATATCACGGACCATAACTTCCGAGGTGCCACGAAAACTCCCTTATTATGTTCTAACAAGGGACCACCATTTTGTTAGAACGTTAAAACTATTGCTAGACGCTTGTTATATTATTAATTACTCGATAATAGCAGTAACAATCTGGAATTTTGGTTGCCAAAAGAAAGTACATATATTATATATTACAATTCTTACTTTGGATAGAATGCTTGTCGAAATTTTTAAAACTAACAAAATTGTACTCATCATTTTAGTGCCATTATCTTGTCTGTAATCTAACGGTATGTGTTATGTGTAGTTTACATGTGTTTTCTTTATTTATAGCACGGTCTGAATATGTTAAAAATACTAAAATGCATTGTAAAAATATGTATCACGAAAGATAAGTCGGATTGAGTTTCTTAGCGGTTTTTCTCGATAAATAAATTGTTTTCCGAATCATAGATTTGATGTTTAAAACCTTTTCAGGGCCTGGATTGAATAAAGTATTTTTGATTATGAAAAAAAAATCTACATCCCATATGGTTTTATCCACATGACATTGACGAAATTCTGCACCGACATATGCCGTTTTAAAAGAAGAAGAACATATTGGGCATTTACAACTGTAAATATAATTAAAATTAAAAGAATAAGTGAAAACACGCTATAACTGCGACCCCACTTTAAGGGATTCGTCACCCATAATCGTGATTCACTGTCGCCTTACGTGTCCAACAGTCTGGTTCACACATTATTTCTGTAACAAACTCCAGATACACATTAATATTCCAACTGGATTTCCTGATAATTTAATATACGCGAATCGAGTAAATTTTATACGAGAACTTAAATAATTTTACTCAATACTTTATCATTTTCGTAATATTTTATAAATGGTGTAATAGTTGTTTTTTGTGTGTGCTAATGAAGATCACCTTACTAAGGCATGACTTAATAATGATAGCCGCAACCACAACGAAGGAATCAAACAGTATTAGGGTAATTCTCTCTCTTTTACTGGCTATTTATCCATTGTATATTCGGTCGTGGGTTCAGGCTTCCTTACTTCACCACTTCGCTCTGTCTTTGATGTCATAGTCGAAAACTGTGCACTTCTTCATACCTTTCAGCACTACACCCTTCTGATTTGTTTTGGGCCTGCATCTGGATCTCTGACACTAAAGGGCCAGTTGTAGTGTCAAATTCCTCACGTAGTCTGGTTAGGTAGATTAGGGTAACTATTGTTATACAAATTAAAAAACTCCCGTTCGCTTCTTTGGGTATTAAAAATACCAAAGGGTCAATTGAATTGAGAAAATAAGTATCCTAGAACAATTTGTGTAGAATTCTGTCATACATCCACATCTTAAACAGTTTTGACGTGAACGAATCTTAAAATAAAAACAATTTAATCAATTTTGGCCCTGAAAGGCATTTTTGAATTGTGAAAGTACTTCTTAATGAAATTCTAAATTCAAGATTCTTATGTTGGAAAGAGTTATTAAAAAACATATCGTGGTATGAAGAGTCAATATTAAAAATGTATCATATACATATCGTCAAGACATAATACAGCATGTTACGGACATACGTTTTAGAATCAGAACTCTTTCTAAATATAATTTGGCTCCAATAATATCATAAATCTTCTAGTATGATTCTGAAATTGCATTTAAGAGTCAAACTCTTTTCGAATATAATTTGACTATCAATAATGGCGTCACAAATCTTTCAGTATGTTTCACAGATTGCATTTCGGAGTCAGAAGAGTTTCTAAATATAGCATAGTTCCGCATTCAATAGCATCATAAGTCATAATGTACTATGTATTTTAATTATTAGGCTTAACAGAAAAAAAATTCCTCACTAGATTTTTAACAATCATTTTTTCATAAATAATACATTATAAAAAAAAATTAAAAGCTCTCTAAATAGAAACGTATCCTTGATTCTTCGAGATTATAAGTGGAAGATAGTTAATTCGTCTCGCGGGACACATCTGCGATGAACTCTTCCAGCTATTTTCATATCAAATATTCGTTTTTTATTTCCCACAGACTCCGATCACGCTTAATTTTAAAAGCATATGTCATTTTTATTAATCTGTTTTGTCTTCCATAGAATATTAGCTTTTGCCTGCGTTTTTTTCCCCTTAATGTAGATTTAACGTAACCTTTGGGAACAGTAAATCCTTTTTTCTTGATGAAAATTGCCCTATGTCCTTTTATGCCCTAAAATGTATTTAAAATGTTAACATGATGACTTAAATGTTAGAGTGTGAAATTGGAATAGACCAAATTACACTTGTATTCATTATTAGGGCTAGAAATCGCCTGCTTCTTTGTCCGCGTTAGATTCAGTATTAAATTTAAGAACAACAAGGTATAACGCAGTAGTTGCGAGGCGGCAGCAATCTGTACCCGGCTGAGACATTACAATCATATCACGATGACGATGATGATGTTAATAGGCCTGTCATAGTGACTCTTTTTTTCGCGTTTCAAAATCAGCCGATATATTAAGCAGAGGGGCGATAGATTCTAGATATGTCAGTAGTCACTAGTACACCTCGGACAAATGAAATCAAACGTTTTTGTTGGAATGAGACGTGGCAGTAGCCAATCAAAACTATGCGGAACTGCATAGTACCGTACACTAAGGTGCTGTTGTTTTGAGTAAAACGTCTTTCTTTTTTTTTTCTCGAACTGACTACGCTGTTGACCTAGCAAGGTCTTTACAACTTCACCGGACTACCGGAGTACAACGTCGTATCCTGAGAGTTACATGTATAGATTCAGATGATTTGATTAATTTTAATTTTAAAGGCCGGCAACGCATCTGTAACTCTTCTCGTGTCCTAGGTGTCTATGGGCGGCGGTGATCACTTACCATCAGGTGACTCGCATGTTCGTTTGCCACTAATAGTATTAAAAAAACAATGTTTTTTACATTTAATTCCACGCGGACGTACTCACAGGCACAATTTGTTATGAATTAAATATAACATCCACTACATGAAATTCCAAGTTTTCACCAAAAATTCCAGGAGATAGTAGGGAAATCTCTATAATTATTGATAGATTGACTGACGTTTAAATATTAAATTGCCATCTTATTGCTTTAGTGGTCGTACTATAAACGGATGATTTCATCTTATTGTTTTCGTTCCGCGTAAAGCCAGGGCAGGAAACTAGAGGAAAATACAACGAAATATATATTAAATTAAAAGTCAGGGGAGTTACTATTGACTTGCGGCTGTAATAGTACCTACTATTGATCCGTACTAATGACTAGCAAATGTTTACCCCGTTCTGAGACACCATTGGTTATTGGTTTGAAGTTTTTTTTTTTAACTGACTACGCTATTGACCTAGCAAGGTCTTAACAGCTTTACCAAACTACAATTGATTTGAAGTATCAGGTGTTCATGCATCTTAATTATGATTGGTTGTCAGCTTTGGCTGTGTACCTTAAAACCGAAGACTAGTAACTGGGCATCCTCGCTCAGACAGTTGGGCTAGTCACATCTACGGATAATTCGTCGTAACTGTGTTCAGTGTTGCATTTCCATATCAGCTAACATTTTATTCGATTGTTCTGAGTTGATCAGTCGATCAAATCATATCCATGATCACTATGTATGACGTCATACTTAGCACCATTTTATCCTCGGCCCGACATATATATACATACAGGTATACACAAAGAAAAAGAAAATGCTTACAAAACTGAGTTACGCGCCAACAGAACAACCAAAGCGGCCACAATAAAATCTCTAACAAAACGATTAGTACGTACGAATACAGTTTAAAAAAACGTTCATATAAACGTCTCACTCACAATAAAAAATAGTATCGTGTGAAAATGTATAGAGAAGAATTTAATTACTTCTAGTATGTATAATTTTACTAGAAAAAAATCTATCAAATGGGAGTGGCTTGATTGAGGACGTATCGCGAAGCACGATCCTCGTTACCTATATGCAATTGCAATTAGTCTATATAAGTTTGTAGTGGTAAAGCCACCTTGAAGCTATAATTGGTTTCAGCATGAATGGGTCGGCTCGTTCGGAATAGTACCACCCTCTCACAGAAACACCGACGTAAAGTGACAGCGCTTGCATTATTGCGTTTCGTTCAGTAAGTGAGAGTGCCGGAGACCAACATCCCGCTTCCCCTCACTTGTCCTCTCCCTTCCACTTTCCTCTTCTCTCCCTTCCCGTTCCCCCAAACATAGGCTGGCAACGCACTTGCAACTCCTCTGGTGTTGCTGGTGTCTATAGACGGCGGTGATCACTTAACATCAGGTGAGCCACCTGTCCGTTTGCCTTTTTTTTCATAGAAGCACGACAAAGTGACTGCCCTAAGCCTAATGTTAAGCATAGTAAGTACAATCCAAAAACATCGGCAACCACCGAGAGACAGATTATCCTTCGCCGGTCGCCGCTGTCATGCCGGCCATAATGACGAAAGTCGCCCGGTACTGGATATGCACAGACTGATTCCGAAACGCGACGCACAGAACCGAGTCACTATGACGGGCTTTTTCGCCATATGCATGGTGGTTGCGACCCAGTCGGGCTGTAAAACCCTACCACCCCGCTCTCGCCATTGCCTCGTTCGTTGATCAGCAGGGTGCACCACGTGCAGGTGAGGTTAGCTTGGGTGTCTCAAGTCTTAAGATGTTATTTGACACCCCTTACACCCCACATTGCCTCCTACATTATATATAAAAAAAATATTTTGTTAGAAAATACAAAACAAATAAAATAATACCAACTAGACGTAACTGAAGTGAGAACATCATTAGGCGCGTTGAGCAGTATTTTTAGCAGAAATGTCTAATTTAACGTTAGGATGATTAGCCTTATTCCGCTTACGTGGCTTGCGTCCATCTAGCCACAATATAAATATGAGAACAGTACGGAAACTAAGAACAAACGCTCGAAAACCTGCACACTCACACAAACACGCGCATCGACGAGAGGTTTTGAAAGGAATTCTAAGGACAACACCGCGAGTTTCGCTTAGGGACGTGTCGCTGGTCGCCAAACCTGAGGGGATGGTGCGAGGCCCCCCATCTCCTCGTTGCTGAGGCTGACGAGGGGAGGCTGCTGGTCGTGTACCCAGTAGCCTCTCTATAGTAGGGCGAAGCCTGGCGTTCAATCGCCAGGTAGCCGCAAGGGCAGTTTATCATTTCAGTGAGCATGCTCGACCCTGGCTGCCCCTACCATGCGGCGGTCGGTACACCGCGGGGTTTTAGTCCGTGCGAATCGGACATAACCTACCCTCTCCCCCGGGATGGTAGTGTATCCGTTATGTGTACTGTGTTCTAGCGACGCGTAGTACAGGGGCCCGTGTACATATCATATTGGCATTTTGCATCTTGTCATACGTTTAATTGATTGATAGACTTTATAAAAATGCACGTCAATTGCTCCGAGTGTCATTAGATATGAGAACCACACTAATGTTAGTAATTCCAATAGACAAATTCTGAAATTTGGTTATTGTCATTCACACGATAATTCATATGAGAATTCAAAAGAGAACAAATTTTCATTGTTTTGAGTTTTCACTTCTGTCAGCAGTCCGTATGACGTTTTTTTTTATTGTTATAACAAAAAATCTTTAACATAAAATAAAATAGACTTCAGAAAATTCTACACTAAACAAATGCACCAAAAAGGTTTTGATCATAAATAGTTAATTTTGATACGTTTAGTTAAGTCTAAATAAATATTAATTATATAGTATATATATTTAATTATATATTATGTAGTATGAGTTTTAATTATTCGCATTATTACGGCAATATATATAGCAGTGTTTCCTAACCTTTTTTAGGTAATGCCCCACCTTAACAATTCTATAATTTGTATGCCCCCAACATAATTTTTAATCTTTTGAAACCTTTTGAAATTGTTTTGTTCCATTAAGAAATATAAATGATAAGTTTTTGCAAGAAACCACTATGAACTTGTTACCAAAACATCGTAAGTAAAATTTCAAAACATATTAGGAAAAACTTCTTGACTTGACGACTCTTAATTACCCAGTTGATATTTTGGTTACATCAAACGAAATTATACCTAATAATTATTTACGGCATTTTTTTTTAATTGAATTTGCCCTTTTTTTTAAATTTGTCACCGATATCTAGCATTGCATTTAAATAACCCAAAGCGAAAGGGCTAAAGTTGTGTCGAGTCGCACGCTTAACTATCAAATTGCCTCCCTGTGGGGCGTAGGCTAACACTGATATATAGTGTCTTGATTAATCATTTGGTTCATAACGTATGCATAGAAAAACTCATACATTCACGTAAAACGGGCAACTAAGTCTTCCGCATACGTTGTTTATTTATACAATATCTTTAGCTGTAACGAATGCCAGTTCCTCGTGCCAGTAGTTGGTCTGTTTTGCCGGATCTAAATAAAATTTGAATACGACAACTATACTAATATTATAAAGAGGTAAAGTTTGTGAGTTTGTGACGTTGTGATGTTGTGACGTTGTAGGGGGTAATCTCAGGAACTACTGGTTCGATTTGAATAATTCTTTCAGTTTTATATAGATCATTCCTCGAGAATGGTTTTAGGCTATATATGATCACACTTAGACTAATAGGAGCGGAGCACAGGTGAGAAATGTTTCAAAATCGGGATGTTTTTTCATTTTTGAGAGCTTCTGCTGCGTGTTAGCGTTAGCCCAGAGTAACTATTACTACGCGGACGAAGTCGCGGGCAGGGGCTAGTTAGTGAATATTGTTATTGACTTCGCCTGGTAGTCAGAGAAAAGAAACTAAAACGCGGCCGAAATATTAAGTATACGGTCAGAATGAACGCTCAATTCGAGCGTCGAGCGTAGCGGGGCGTGCGGCGTTCGTTTCAAACATGCATTAACACGTAGATGTCCTGAGTGTACCAGAGCCTCCATATTAGAGAAACACCAATTCTTTACATAAGAACGAATGGATGTATTAGTTAAATAACAATAATTTGATAGTTATTATTATTTTTGTGTTACTAAATCATTTATGGGAAATTTGTGTAAATAACTTTGACTTCCACAGTTAAGCAGATAAAAGGCAAGATCTTTTTGATCTACCCGCACTTCTATGTGGAAGTTATTCGAAGGCGAAGCTCTGCTCGGATAAATAGTCACAGTACCTGACTGTAAGTGTTATTGGTTTCCCTGACCGACCCGCTGACTATACGTATTTTATAACAATATATTTAATTAGCTCCAAGATGATTACTGTATTAAAAGCTGTTCGTATTCCTTGAAATTAATAAAACATTGACCTTTAAAAGCTGCCCCAGCATGCGCTATGTAGTAGACGAATTTAATCAAAATACCATAAAGACAGATACTATAGAGACAACTAATTAAAAAGAGATTTTTGGTGGGATCTTAGAAAGTCACATAGTTGATATTGTATTTTATTCATGATCCTGTGTTATTTGACTATATATATCGTATTATTGGTGGTGTTCTAGGTAATATAGTTCGGTTATTGTACACAAGTGAAATGGATGGGAAATAATATCACGGAGTATAGATTCGGACTTGTCACATAACCTCCCTGGAAAGTTCTAACAAACGAGCCACCATCTTGAAGTGAGTTCGTTGAAATTATCTCAAGAAACTTATAATATCATTACCTACTTTGCTAATGGCGATAATAATCTGCGATAAGATTAGTTGCCAAAAATAAGATTAAAACAAGAACACAAAAGAAATATCGAAAAATGGAAATAGTTAGTAACAAGAATCCGAAACAAAATCCTAGAAGAAACACTAAAGTTATAACTTGATTGTTAGGAGCTAAAATTTATTTAATTTTTTTTTCCAATATGCCCAAAGCCAAAAAAAGACCTAAAAGCCCGTAAAGCTACCAAGGTTTATAAATATAACTTTGTTCGAAAAAAAAAATCATTCTAAATTACATTATAGTGAAGATAATTAAAACATGCATTTGGCCAACATTGGGTATCTATAACTATACAGATAAATAGTATCAATAAACACACATTTAAAAAACAGGTACACGTTTCAGTGTACGTGTGTGTAACCATCATCTGCTTAAAGAAGTTACAACGTCAAACTCATACGAAACTCGATTTATTTTTTTATATCAAAATAAACTTTACCTCGTCATAACGAAATACCAAAACACGTGTACATCGTAGATAGGGTTACCAACGTAATTGTTTTTAGAATTTGACTTTACAGATATTGTGCTACATTAATATTGTGAGTCGGTGACTAAAATAGCAGAACCCTACCACATCTTAAATTTTTAGTAGGCGGTAGAGCCACGCTGAAACGATAACTGATTTCAGCATGAATGGGTCAGCTCGCCCGGGGCACTACCACCTGACTCACAGAAACTCGACGTAAAGTAACAGTGCTAGCATTGTTGCTTTTCGTTCGGACAATGAGAGTGCCGGAGGCCGGCCTACCCTCCCCTTTACCCTTCCCCTTCCCTCTCCCCGGTACATAAGCTGGCAACGCACTTACGATTCCTCTGGTGTTGCTCGTGATCACTTGACATGAGGTGATTCACCTATTTTTTTGCCTCCTATGACTTAAAAAAGTACAAAGGACTTTATCACAAGCGGCACAGTTGATTCTAGATTAAGCATAACTTGTACTATAATACAACACATGTGATATCCTAACTAATATTAAAAATGTCAATATGAATTTGTTTGTTTCACACTAACTATTTAACCAATATTTGTGCTATTTTGCATACACGGTAAATACATATAGGTTCCCTTGAACAGAAACTAGAACATACGTATACAGATATAAAACATGTAGACATAGAACTTATGACAATATTCCTAACATAACATTTAAATCTTTGCGAGAATCTAACTTATAATCTTTCGACTTATCAATACTATCTGAGAAACATTCGAATCTGCGTCATTTCTTACTTGCAATTTTTATATTCTCCAGAATGCACATTAACTCCCGAATCACAAGGTGAAGATCTGGTTAGAAGAGCAGATGCTCAAAGGTTTGACGGTGAGAAAACTTTGCTTAAAAGACACCAAAGATCCTGAGGGCTGGTGATGAACGAAAAGAATGCTTTATTCAGCACTAGATAAATAATATTTTCCATTCACTTCATTCATTCATAAGTCACTTATAACAATAAAATGCATTTGAGTTAAATATTGAAATTACGCTGATAATTTACAAACGAGAAAAAAATATTATTCAATTTTTCATTACAAGTATCACTTAAAAGTAACGTGTATAATTAAATTCTGGAATGATTTTGGTAAACCATGGTAATTTCAAATAACCACCAGACTTAAACTTCCAAATTGTATGTCCAAGAAACATAATCATTTATTTTTATTTAACGAGAGTCTATGTATTTAAGTTTAAGCCTCTACATCCCTCGCAATGTAATTGTTGGATAATTAAAATATATACGATGAATACATATGATAATGCATTACAAAAAAACAGAAATTCCGGATTACACGCGACTGTTGGCAACCTTGATCATAACTGCCTGCTGATTGATCGAACTCGAGCGAAAACCGTTGTAACTAAGGAAGTAATAAATTTAATACAAATATACTAATTTGTATAAAATTGAATGTTTTAACAACGTGCTAATTACATAATTTATTTCGTTTAAACTAGCTACAGTGTAATATTTTCATTCTATTTAAGTCATGTTATTGAATATCTTTTTTTAATATCAGTGTCATGTGACACGAACCAAAACTTGGAAAGGATAATATCTAAAAAAATCTATTTATAAGGAGTGATTTATTTGTAGCAAGTAATCTTCCAATTGATTGTTACAGCCATTGTCGAAGTAGGTAATTATATTACACTTTCTTTCGAACATATTAATGTTATAACAAGATGGTGGCCCTCTTGTTAGAATTTTCCATAGAGTTTTTGTGGCAAGTCCTTGCTCCCGAGTATTATTTCCCCTCCACTCTACTTGTTTTGTAACCACTCAATATGTAACATATTATGCTCCCGCCAAAAACGTTTCAACTCCCATTATATATTAAGACTACTGGATACAAGTCTTTTAAGTAAATATTTAGTAATGCTCACATGTACACTAGACTGTACATGTAATGTACTGCTCGCTATCTTAACTGTGTCTTCCCAATACATTCTTGATGATTTTATGTATGTCCGGAATAACCTTGATAATCTGGATTTCGTAAAAGGCCGGCATAGTCTAAATACTAGGAACCGTGGCAAACTGGTTGTCCCATGTTTTAGACTTAGTAAAACGAGTAATAGTTTTTTAGGAAATAGTGTACGGTTCTATAACAAAGTTCCAAAGGGTATTACCGATTTGCCGGATTGTGAATTTAAGCGGCATGTCAAGCGGGTTTTGGTCTCAAAAAACTATCATAGAGTGGATCAGTATATGAACGATAGCGATGTCTGGAATTGACTCATCTTTGTGCATCCATTAAAAACGTTTCTGTCATGTATAACAATATAGTCTAAATATTATATATATTTGTTAAAAAGATAAACCAGATCGAGTTTCTTGCCGGTTCTTCTCGATGACTGGGTTGTTGGAGAACCGGTGGTAGTTTTTGACGTTCATAAGTGCCTTATTAGGGTCTAAACTGGATAAAGTATTTTTGATTTTGATTTAGAGCAATGTAAAAATTAAATAATTATAATTGAAGGGAATATTATAGCACCATATTGCACTATCAAAATAAACAACTCTATAACGTATTATTAAGATTTTAAAAAGCTCTTAAATTAAAATTACTCCTGTTATTCGTCAGCAGATAAATGACACAGAATGTACCATCTGCACTCATTCAACAGTGATTTACGTAACAAAGTATAGAATTATAGTTCTGTTTATTTCAATTCGAAAACATATAACATAATAAATGTTTAACGACGTTATAGTCTTTATGTTGTTGTAAATCAGTTCGTATTCACATTAGATGAGTGTATTTTGCAATAGTATTTAGTTCGCTGAACATTACATGCGTCATTATTGGAAGGATATAATCAAAGTATATCTTTTATAGGCTAATGTATATTTCTATATTATTTATAATTACAATTATCCGGTACGGAAAATACATTTTCTACAGTGTTAATTGTTGCCAAATATTTTCCGAGAAAACGCGCTAAACGGACCGAGAAAATGCGTTAATTGTGCTACATTTGTTTGAAAGGAGAAGCACTATTTTTTTAAATGAAAACTTCTTTAGGCGCGTTGAGCGGCGTTTTTGACAGTACATAAACTTATGATATCGCGTCAACGACATGCAAGTAAGAGTTACCGACCGTATTGCACTTACGTCAGCCTAATGACGTGTAGTGTATACCTAATATTGATTTTTTGTTTTAAGGTCATCATATGGTTGATTAATTAAAAACACTGTATAAAATGTATATAATTATTGTTCCGAGTGCCAATGGACGTGAAAACCAGACTAACGTTACTAATTTTAATATATAAATGAAAAAAAAAATTGTCCACTCTATGTGATCACTAAATAAAATAATAATAAAATATCATAAAAGAAAGTCCTCTGCCACGTCTGTCTGTCTGTTCGCAATCAACTCAAAAACTACTGAACTGATTTTCATGCGGGTTTCACGAGTAGATAAAGGAATTCATGATGAAGGTTTAGTTACATAATATGTCAAGGTTTTTTTATTACCAGAACGGGATAACGTCCGCCAGACCCACAAGTTAATTTATAAATTCGAGAGAAAACACAATTATTCAATTGTTTTGAGTTTTTAGTTCTGTCGGCAGTCCTTATGACGTCTTTTATTCATTACTTAAAACTCAAAATATGCGAATTAATTTTGGAGTTGTTCACCTCATACATAAGTTCGTAAAACAAGTCAGGTAGAATTCTACATGGTACAGACCAACGGATAAGCGATCGTATAGGCGTATAGGCGAGATTTAAATGTAATTTTAGACACGGCCGAGGCAAAATGAGTCATAAAGCGGTTAATATTCTAGTCTACTCACAAATACTACGAACGCATCGCTCTCTGTTACCGATTACAAATAGAACCGCTAATGGCTAGATCTAACATGCTAGCAGACGTATACATAAACCAGGTACGTAACTAAAAGAATACGTGTGTGCTGACCCCCATGAAAATACATGAATATTAGTTTTTCAAAGTAAAACTTCTTTAGGCGCGACTAGTAACAACTGGACGACAATGCAATGGAAGTCCGTTACAATATGGCGTCAAGTTTCGGTCGCCCGTCATAGTGACTCGCTTCTGCGCGTCGCGTTTCGGGATCAGCCTGTGCATATCCAGTACCGGGTGACTTTCGTCATTATGGCCGGCATGACAGCGGCGACCGGCGATGGATAATCTGTCTCTCAGTGGTTGCCGATGTTTTGAATTGTACTATGCTTAACATCAGGCATAGTGCAGTCACCATGTCGTGCTTCGATTAAAAAAAAAATCTTTGATTTTGTCAACAAATAGTTCATAAATAAATAAAAAAAAAAAATTTTGAAAGAAAAGAAAGAGATTAAATAATAATAAAGATCATACAATATAAATAATGATGTATATATGGGCGCGTGACCGTGCTGCCATCTGGTTTCAATGCAAATAACAAATTAAATCAAAGCTTCATTATCTGTAGTGCAATATATCAGCTAATTTGGAACTTAATTAACACAGGAAATTAGCAACTCTTTGTTATAAAGTAAATAAAATATAGAAAAGTACGCAAATAATATTGAATAATAATATTACTAGTGTTACATCATCAATAAACGCCTTTTTAAATTATCATATGATGTATTTATTTTTAACTTAGTTACCATCTCTTATAACACCAATGAAGTTTCATTTCAATCGCGTGTGACGGTTACACACACTTATTTTATTTTTAACTCATATTCTTCTGTAGAATAATAAAACTGTAGAATCATTGAAGATATTAGCTAAGAACTGATTACTATTATATAAGAAGTGTAACAGAACGTAATTTGTGTAATTTTTTTTCTATTGTTTGTCTTTTTGACCACGCTACTCTCCAAAACTACTAGAAGGGTTTTTATAGGTGACTAGCTGTACGCTTGACTCCGTCCACGTGGACCTAATACAAAAAAAAACAGTGTCTTATAAAATCGACAGAATGTATTAAGTCCATTTACTTATCAACTCTTCACTCGTACTTAAGTCGCATCATCATTAAAATTAGAATATCTTTTGTTAAAATTGACCGACTTTAGTGAAACCAAGACTAAATGTTACACGAGAATATGCATTATGGTTTTCTTTGTGAAGTTATTAACATACGCAGTACTTTAGCAGTTATGTGTGTTTTAACAAAGAGAGAGATTGAAACGTATTTTATTTTCACATATATTTAAAAGTACAGACGGACATGTTAGATTTACTGTCTTATTATATGTATAGATCTTGTGTGATTTGGCTATATATTTTGTTAACATTGGTGGAGTTTTACGTAAGATGTTTCAGTTAATGTGCACAAATGAAGAAGATGGGAAATAATACTACGAAGCATGGATTCTGACTAGCCACAAAAACTCCCTAGAGAGTTCTAACACGACAGCCACCATCTTGTTAGTACATTGAAATTATCGCAAGAAATTTTGTAATATCATTACCTACTCGACTATGGCAGTAATAATCTATTAAAAGATTGGTTGCCAAAAATAAAGAAAGAACTGTCCCATCTTTGTTGTACGGCTTAAAAGATAAATATTATTCTTTGAAGTAGAAATTAACCTACTAACAGTATTAAACAAATAAATGACTATTTGAAAAGCGAGTGACAGACGCGTATATACGCCCACGCGTGGATGGTAAAGCAAGGATAATCTAGTAATCTAGACTTCCTTGCCAAAATCCCCTAATAATCGTGGGAAATGTGTCACGCATTAAATGCATCTTATACTTCGCTTCCAATAATACTGTTTCTGATTTCGTTTTTTCTGTTAGCGGCTCTTCTTCTTTTTACTATTTTATTGGTTTCGTTCAGAGATCATTTGGAATTAGCAATATAAAGGTAGAGAGAGATGATTGCAATTTAATACGATTCACCTCTCATTCCCTTAACTTGTTGCATGAATATTGTATAGAAGTCATCAAGATTTGTTAGGCATAATATAGATGCAAGACAGAGAGTCTTAGTAATTTCAAAATTATTTAGATGCAAGTCAGAGAGTCGTATTATCAAAGTGCGTAAATTTCTTAATTTAACAATAACATACTGGATAAAATCATTAAACGATTAGATAGCAGACTTCTATTGATGGAGATCAAGCTCAAAAGATCGAATGAATATATAAGAAGATGGCCGAAAAATATCGTGTGCCCTAGTCTCTTCGTGCTAAACCTGGGGCATTCTCGAAGTAAATGCTCAAAGTTTTACAGAGATGTATTATCGCAGGGTCAGGGTGTTGTCGTCAATAGTCTTGAAGCGATTAAGGTATTGCCTACAATACCCATGTCTAGTTAATATTTGTGTCTAGCGGCTCTACTAGAATTTTAAGTAAATTTAGAAATCTTTGGTAATCTTCCTTACCACTACATACAATTAGCAATGTTAAAGGTTATCTAGGGCAAGCCATAAAGAAATATTGTTACATCTTTGGGAATTAAACAATCAATAAAACTTATTTGACTTAACATCACTTGTGTAAATTATGCAATGAATATTGAAACTCCTGACACTGGGAATAATGCAGATAAATATTAATATCACATTATTACATAACAACGGCGTCCATATTTGTGAATGGTTTCAGAGAGCATGATAAACGTCCAAGGTTAATCGTGGATGAGGCTTTCATGAACCATTTCGGGGCAATCCTGACTACCAGTCGGTTGGCGGAAGCAAGCGAAAGTCTCCTCATCGGAGACATCAACCAACTACCCTACATCGACCGGGAAAACTTATTTCGGATGGCATATACCAGACCAACGGCCGTAGCCAGTATTGACAAACAGCTTACTTGCACTTACAGGAACCCGATGGACGTAGTCTATGCACTGAGTCAAGTATACGACGGTATATATTCACCGAAACCGATAGTAAGATGTCTGAGCATCAGGGGCTATCAGGGCGAACAAAAACCCTCACACACTCCCGATACTCTCTTCCTGGTACACACACAGGAAGAGAAAAAAGCTCTGATAAAAAAGGGCTACGGGGTAGGGGAAGGATCGCGCGTTCTGACAGTCCATGAATCCCAGGGACTGACCTTCAAATCGGTGGTGATCCTGCAAACAAAGAGTAGAAGGGTACAAATCCACGATAGCGTTTCACATTCTAAAGTGGCAATATCTAGGCACACCGATACCTGTGTCTACTATACCGACGTGACTGACGACGCGATTAGTATGTTTATTCGTCGGGCCGTGGACGCTCCGGCACGGGTTATTGTGGATTACAACCTAAAAATGACCATAAAGAATGGAAATGCAAGCGCTATAAAAACAATAACGTCATTAAACCAAAAATAGTTAATAAGAATTGAACAGTTAATATTTAATAAATTACTAATAAAAAAATATATATATGCTCACGGATACGATTTTTACGTATACAAAATACTACATGTAAGCAAAAAAACCAAGTGGACCAAGAGTCTGCAGAATAGAACAAAAAAAAAATTACATAACGTTACGTATTGTAAAATGTCGTAATACAATTTTAAAATGTTTATTTTATTCAGTATTTTATGATGGTAATAGTTTGATAAATAAGCAACTTCATACTCAAAGGCTTGAAAATATATAGCATCTGCAGATTTATTTTATATGTCGGGGTAGCGATAAAATAGTGTCCATGTTTCTACACATTATCCATGGTGACGTCATAGTTATTTGAAGAATCAATCCACCCACAACAATCGAATAAAACGTTAACTGATGCAGAAACACTACACTGACGACGAGTTACACGTAAATGTGACTTACCCAACTGTCTGAGCGTGTATACCCGGCATCTAGTCGTAGGTCGCCTTTTAAGACATCAAGATACATAAACAGCCGATACCTCCAACCAATGGCGTTTCACATCGAGGAAAATAACGAACAGCCGATACCTCCAACCAATGGCATTTCACATCGGGAGTAAATAATGAACAGCCGACAACTTCAACCAATAGCGTTTGAGGTCATTAGTAACACCCCCGGTATAGTCAATAGTGCGGTATCAGAGGTCAATAGTGGCTCCCCCGATATATACAATACAGACAAATATGCACATATTTTTATTTACTATAAAAGTTTTGTTTACGTTTCCACAGGAATATGTAGAAGTCTCTAAACGGTTCAGTTGATGTGGTATATTACCCAATGTAGATATCGTTTTTTTTCTCGAACTGACTACGCTATTGGCCTTACTAGGCCTTCACAGCTTCACCGGACTACAGTATATATCGTGAAAAAAAAAATGTGCAAAATGGAAGGCAATGAAATTATGAATTGAAACAACTAGCCGGTACCCACTTCATTCTAATGAAAACGGTTTCATGGTCTCACGAGTCCGTGTGTCCGCTTATGGGACCAATGTAAATATACTGAGTACGGCCCAGTCTTATGAGTCGGTTTCGTCATCGATGAGGTTGATATGTTTATATGCATATAGAAGGCTGGTAAACCGCCTACCGCGTCATTCCCTTCCCGATTATCGGCGAATAATGGGCGTAATATATAATTATGTTACATTATGTTCGTAATTAATGGTGTTTTAAATTAGTACAGATAAATTACGTTAAGATTAGATTTTTCTGAAGTTGTATTTCTTTTAACGCATTGTGAGAAACCATTGAGAATGATATGATATGAGGAACGGAAGTTGCGAACTTTTTTTAATTAATCGTCAATTATTTTTTTTTTGTATACCATAGGACGCAAACGCACAGGTGGGTCTCCTGATGTTAAGTGATCATCATCGTCCATAGACACTTGAAACACCAGGAGAGTTGCAAGTGCGTTGCCAAACTGTGTTTGGGGAAGGAGGAAGAGAGATAATCCTTCAGCGCTTTCACTGACCGAACGAAACGCAACAATGCAAGCACTGTTACTTCATGTCGGATGTCTGTGATATGATTATATACTTAAGTATTAATGTACTTCAATAATATTCATTTGTTTATT
>JACEII010000110.1:135254-197890 GCA_014332785.1 Antheraea mylitta
TATATACTTAAGTATTAATGTACTTCAATAATATTCATTTGTTTATTACTTATTATTTTGGTATTACTTATATCATTGTACAGAATTATAAGTAAACGGTAATTGCTTTTTAATTATATAGTTCGTCTTATAAATTATATAGTTCGGCCTATAAATAACAAGATGTCAGTGTTCTCTACACATTAGTATGTGAAAAGTTCTGTAAGCCGAAGCTCTGGCGAAATGAAGAATGGAAGTAACTACGAAGTAGTTGTTGGCATCCTGACTGCATCGATTATGTGTTCACACTTCTAACAGGAGATTTTTTTTTAATCAAAATTATTTATTATATCTTTGTTATGGTTATATATTTGTATGTATGTTTATTTATGTATGTATATGGATATATTTATATTATTATTTATATATTTTTATTTGTATATATATTTGACCTCTATACATATGCACCTACAAAATTATTTGCTTGATAATACCGCTGGTTAGCTGGAAGAGAATGCTTTATAGCATTAAGCTCGCCAGTGTACAAAAAAAAGAAAGTGTGCAATAAAGTATTCATTCATTCATTCATTCAAAATCTTTCTTCCCTACGATTTCAAACATCTTCCATTCCAGAACATGTCCTATCAAAACTACAATGAGCATCGATTTCCATATTTATCATTTCTGTAAAAAGTGGACCTTCGCTAATGGAACCGTGTGCAATATGCAACATACAATATGTGAGAGACAAAAATACGTGTTTATTTATATTAGTTAAACGAAACCCATTCAAATAATTTTAAAACGAACGTCAATCGAAGCATTTGGTTTTTTTCACTTGTCGACCTTCCAACGCCAAATTTGAAGGGATGCTCGCTAATGGATCTCACAATGCGAGATCGTAATGCGTTTTAAAGTTTAATTCATTTTAAATCAAATCAGTCTATATTTATTACAAGGATGTGCATATCAAAGAGAACGTAATTACTTTAATATTGTTCTAACAAGATGTTTTTTTATATCGTAGGAAGCAAATGAACAGGTGGGTCACGTGGTGTTATGTGATCACCACCGTTCATAGACACTAGACACCAGGGGAGTCGCGAGTGCGTTGCCAGCCTGTGTTGGGGAAGGAGGGGGCGGAAGAAGGGAAAAGGAGAAGGGGAAGGTGAGGACTGGTGGGCCTCCGGCGCTCTCACTGACCGAACGAAACACAACAATGCAAGCACTGTTACTTCAGTGGTAGTACCCCGTAAGAGTCGACCTATTCATGCTGAAGCCAGTAATAGCTTTTACGTAGTTCTACCACCTACCTCCCTTTTTAGAACATTCCAGGGAGTTTTTGGGACAAGTCAGAATCCATGCTCCGTGGTATTATTTCCCAAGGGTTTCGACAAAACTTTAGAGTAACATAACTTATACA
Source organism: Antheraea mylitta (assembly GCA_014332785.1). Classification (NCBI taxonomy): domain Eukaryota; kingdom Metazoa; phylum Arthropoda; class Insecta; order Lepidoptera; family Saturniidae; genus Antheraea; species Antheraea mylitta. The sequence goes on from JACEII010000110.1 coordinate 136,657, forward strand.
TCTTAATAACATAAGCTATAACTTGTAAAAATGCTGTATAAATTGACCAAAATACATCCATCCACACATGGCAAATAAATTTTTCCTTGCGTTGCACAAATCGTTTGATTTACACAAAAGTAATGTCTTATTATCGTCACGTATTATAAATCAAATCCTCTACAGCGTATGTCTGATTTTTATAAACTCAAAAACTACAGGATGTGTTTTCATCAATAAATAAAGTTGATGAGGTTGGTTTAGTTATATAATTTGTCAAAGTATTTTTTTGATATCAGGGCGGGATAACATCTGCCCGGTATATATAGTTTATAATATAATAATACATACCAATGCAGACAATAAACTGTATTTTAGTGCAAAGTTGACCACTTAGCGAGAAATGGAGAAACTTATAAATATGATAGGAGAGAGTTGAGCGAGCTAGAACAGGACAAGTATATTCAAGAACTATATTAACAACAAAGACCAGTGAAATATTATTGGAAGACAAACAAGTAGGTAGTGGGAGAGTGCGAATAATTCGAACTTACGAATTATTCGTTCCGAATCGAATGTTAATATTCGATTCGAAACTCGGATCGACTAATTCGAAAAATTTCGAATAATTCGATTTTTTTTCGAATAATTACATTTTTTCCAAATTATTCAATTATTAGTGAATTTTCGAGTCTCTAAATTCAGGGTTTCTTATGTTCAATATTCAAATATAAATTTAACAGTCTATATACATTTTATTCAAACCATGAAATATAGTTAGTAAGATTTTTTATGGTATCGACAGAGATGAACATATATTTAAAATGAGCAATTGTATTTATGGGTAATTGTTCTTTAAACAAAAAGTATATTATTCGTAAGTAGAATATTTCGATACACGATTTAAAGGAATTTAACTAGAAACAATTGAAAATTCAGAGATATTTCATTAATTCGCGAATTATTCGATTTTTTTCGGACTATTCATGGAATTTCGAATATTGATATTCAATTCGATTCGATTCGAATGGTGTTCGTACACCCCTAGTAGGTAGGTATGTATGTAATTATTTAGAAATTTCATTATATCACTACTTCTTCATGCGTTGAGAGTACAACGCGTTCTTTTCCTATACAGTTAGTAGCTACACTTGCTTTACTGCATCGAGAGACATTCAAAATTAAAAAAAAAAGTCAGATCACCTTCTATTTAGTGGTTACGTAACACTTGAATGATCCCTTTATGTATAAATAAGTATATAAAATAAATCAATAAGTCTGTATTAACCTTTAAAAATTATTTTAACATAATTTCATCCGCCGTCTTTCTTGAATGAAGATGAAAGCGGATCGTAAAAAATATCTGGACAGTTTGTATTGCAGGCTGGAAATAGATCTGCTTTTAGTACGTGTCCGTTTGTTTGTTTCCACAACATAGTGCTATTGCAACGGTTACTCTTCGTCATGAATGATTAGATATTTATCTTAGATTTCGGGACTTGCATATATAGCTCGTAGTGTTTCATCGCGAAAAAAATACCGTGCCTCTACTGTGAGAACTTGATTGGTAGGGTGTTGTGTGAGTTCTTTGTCAATTTTCTTGTTTTCGCCCAGAGATATTCAAAATTAGCAAAATAATAGTACGGAGGGGTGATCGCAATTAAATACGAGTCACTCTTCTCTCCCTAGAGACTAAGGCATGTACTGCTTTATAGCAATGTTCGTATACATCTCTTCGATTTTTTAGGCGTTATGAAGAAGGAGTCTGGTATCAGATCCTTTGATAAATTTGCATGTGAGCATTAATCTCACGGCATTTAACGGACTTTGAAATTGTTACGACTCTCTGATTTGTATCTAATTTATGACTGACAAATCTTTGTGGTAATAGAATAAGATCTATATTAATACTGGCTTCTGTCCGCGACTTCGTCCGCGTGGAATAGTTTAGGCTAACGCTAACACGTAGCGGAAGCTCTCAAAAGGAAAAAAAAGATTTTTAAACCTTCTACGTTATTGCTCCGCCCCTGTTGGCTGTAGTGTGGTGATATATAGCCTATAGCAATAAAGCTTCTTCGGTAATTGAGCTATCTGATTTTTTCCAATCAAACCAATAGTTCCTGACATTAGCGAATTCAACCAAACAAAGAAACTCTTTAGCTTTATAATAGTAGTATAGATTTCTACTCTTCTTTCGTGCTTATCTCGAGTCGTCAATCAAACTACAATTACTTTTAATGGAGTGGATCGATTTTAATGAAATAAAGACTAAACTACTATCGAAGGTATGGTTTATGATTTTCTTGGTAAAGTTTAATTGTGAACCCTCAGTACTTTAGCAGTGATGCGTGTTCATACAAACAAAGAGACAGGTAGACATACAGACAAACATTTTTTTAAATGATTGAAATGTATTCTATTACTTATTCTTAGACACCTGCAACAATTTACAAAAAATCTAAAAAGTATAGAAACGTCAGATTTACATTTTTATTATAGATTTTTAGCAACTCTCCGTGCTATTGACTGACTAATGACTGTATCGGGGGTGTTGCTAATGACCTAAGACGCCATTGGTCGACGTTATCAGCCGTTCGTGACTTGGTTGAATGCTATAAAAGGCGTGTCTGTCGAGTCATCGGGGCGCCAATATAAAATCGGCTGAGTGCCTTAAGCGCTCGCCTTAGTAGTCCGGTGAAGCTGTAAAGGCCAAAAAAGAAAGGCCAATAGCGTAGTTAGTTCGAGAAAAAAAAAAGTCATCGGGGCATTCTCTTGCGCGCATTCTTGCTGGGATATTCTCGTTGGGCATTCTGTCGCTGACATTCTTTAGGGAGCATTCTGTCTGAGAGCTTTCTTGTTCATATAGTTACGGTACGAATAATAATAGTTTGTGGTATCTATGCTTAGTGTTGTATTTCTGTATTTGCTAACGTTGTATTTGATTGTTATTGATGGACTGGACCTGACTGAAGATCTGGTCTTGATCTGATCTGACATGTCGGAGGAGCTGGCCTGTATGACCTGACATATCGGAGGAACTGGCATGTGAAGGACATGGCAATGCGTGAACGTGGTTCATACTCATGCGGAGCGCCGGCCAATCCTCTTTGAGTGCGATATATAGCCATATTCAGTAGTATGTTGCTGAGTCGGCTGATAGAAGTTAAAATGTTTTTATTATTATTTTTTTTATTTAATGGATTCCGCTAAAAATATATAGAAATAGATTAGCTTTCCTTCATGATATTATGTTTATTTTTTAAATATTTAGTACCTGGGCGACCGAGCCTAGCTCGGTTCTTTAAAAAACAATTTTGATTGAAATCTCAGTAAAAAAAAGTTTTCTATGAATAAAATCTAGCTAGATCAATTTATCGTCCCCGAAACTACCTACATACTAAATTTCACGGAAATAGATGACGCCATTTCCGAGATCCTGAATATATACAAATATAAAAATATACAAGAATTGCTCGTTTAAAGGTATTAAATTATGTAGGCACTTTGTTTCACATGTTTTCTATTCTCTTTTTTATTGAGTTTACAAATCTCATACTAGCGACTAGCGGCACGTAGTTATAATAGCGTGTGTACATATACTATATATAATTAAAAAATTAATAAACTGTATAAAGATCTATACAATAAAATTTGAATAATTTAGACTAGGATTGATTAAAAAACACAGTTATTCAATAGTTCTGAGTTTTCACTTCTATCGACAATCCTTATGACTACCTCGACTTCTTTTTATTATTTTAAAAGGGGTAATGCTCCATTCAGCAATAGATACCAGTATTCACTCCGAATTGAACTAGATCGCAGGGCGCTCGTATATATAGAGATAGACGAAAATATCTAGCACGTATTACTATGTATTAAAATAGTGCAGTTAATGAGAAACAGGCGTAATGCGAACATATCGGATTCATCAGAGCGAAGGTCTCGAAGCCGCAGTATTCTTGAAATGGGTTTACGATGTCTAATAAACGCTGCCGGACGCGACGTTTCAACGCGTGTCGTGTCTTACAGCGTATAGATTAGATATATATTTTATATCATAGTCGGCAAACTAAAAGGTTGGTCATCTGATATTAAGTGATCACCGTCTTCCATAGACACTTGCAACACCATGGGAGTCACAAGTGCATGTCCAGTCTGTGTTTGGGTGATGGGGGAATAGGAAAGGAGGAGTAGGAGATGGTGGAGAGGAGTGGGAGAAAGGGGAGGAGAGGTGGTCTTCCGGCGCTCTTACAAACCGAATGAAACGCAACAAAACAAGCATTGTTACTTCACGTTGGGTTTCTATGAGAGGGTGGTAGTACCCCGGACGAGCCGCCCCGTTCATGCTAAAACCAGAAATAGCTTCAGTGTGGCATCATTACTGACATGTAGTCTTTTTTCATCCGTCTCTTTCGTAGCCCAGCACTTAGAAGCATGACTGCTCTTATAATAGTTTCATACAACTTCCCCTTGAATTTCAAGAGCAACCATGGATCACAGGTTACCCCATACACCTCTCGTCATTTCATTCATCCTATTCCTCATGTCTATGTCCATGCCTCCGTCGGTTTAGTCAATTAACCGAAATATCGGGGAAGGCTAGTAAGATTACACTATTTAAAGCTATACGAGATATAAAACAAATGTTCAGATTTTGTTCTATTAATTTTCAACTTGGCACCATCTTCTCCGACAACAACAATATCATCAGCAAACATCATACACCGAGGTACATTCTCCTGTGTGTCTGATGTTAGTGCATCCATAACAAGAAGAAAAAAATACGGGCTTAAAGCTGAACCGTGCTGCAAACCCACAGCCATATTGAAATTATCGGTAACTCCAGTTTCGGACCTAAGGTGTGTTTGGACTAGACTGTATATACAATGAATAAGTTCTAGGTATTTCCCAGGCACTCTTTTCTTTTCCAGCGCCCACCACAGAACACCTAGTTATCAGTATATTCTTCTTCTATTCGACGTGATTAGCCACCAAAGATATATTAAGATAACAGTACTATAACCATATCCAAGCTCAAGCTTTACCGGTTTATATAACATAATAAATCCAATAATACGCTAGGTTATTGATTTATTTGTATACTATAAAAAACAATATATCAATGTGATCTAAAATTACAGTTACGGTAAGTTATGTTTCAATAAAGGCAAGAGTGATTAATCCTTTTATCGCAAGCTAACACATACACGCCCAACATTATATATGGTCCACACATCAACCGCGACTTCGGGCGAAATTTCCTTTGACGTCACATAACGTTATGATTACACGAATGTTTGCGTTCCGGCAGACATCTTGCTAATGCAGTCGTGATTACCGATTGATTTTACTGTTTGTTATGATAGGAACTATTATCGGTAGTATGGTTTTTGTTCTAGAGTAACTCAATTTTCTGCTTATCACGTCATGGGATAGTTTTTGCGACAGAATTACAAGGATGTATAATTTGTGTCTAGTATAATCTTTCTTTCCCTTTAGTTTAATTTTTGACAACCAATCTTATATTATTACTGCCATTGTGGAATATGTAATAAATATAATATTACAATGTCCTTGTGATGATCTCAATTTTCTAAAAAGATTATGGCCCTCTTGTTAGAACTTTCCAGGGAGTTTTTGTAGCATCTTACAATTTGTGCTCCATAGTATTATTTCACATGCATTTCCCTTCTGCACAATAACCGAACTACATTACGTAAAGATCACCAATATTATAAAATATATAGTCAAGATAATAAAAACGATTAGACTTTGTTAAAAAACTATTTTACTACAGACTATAAGATCGGCACGCTATGATGACCACTTTGACGTTTGTCCGCTCATGAAGTTTCGTATATATTAATAACTAGTGTTAAATGACTACGTCCGGTACCGCTACGATGCGCCCCGAGAGGCGAGACTATAATGCCACCGGAACATTGCTAGATCCACCGTATTAGAGATACATAATTTAGATGCATAAATAAGAAAGATTGTATAGATGGTGTATCACTTAAATAACAATCTGCTATTTAATATCATCTTTGTGTGTGTCACTAAAAATATGGGAGATATGTGAGTGAATAGTAATTGCTTTGACTTCCACAGTTTGGCATATAAAAGGAGGGATACCGTCAGTCTACGCGCACTTCTATGTGAACGTTGTTGTGGGGCGGAGCTCTGCTCGGATGAATAGTCACAGTATTTACAGAATGTTAATGGTTTTGCTGACCGATCGGCTGACAAATACATGGTGTCCGACACTAGGTTTGAAGACATTCTTTAGTGACGTGCATTTAGTCTTAAAATTTATCGCAGGTATAAACTTAGGACGCAGTATTAATTTTTATTTAATATTAATATGTTCCCACGAATAAATCTTTTCATGTTTTAGTAACACAAAAAAGTGTCGTTTGACGGCATTACAATTAGTCATTTATATTTTTCACTATTCAAGATTGTTTATTTATGCCCTACATAAGGTTATAACATATTATACATAATACACATAATATATTATACATAACATATTAAATATAACACAGTAGCATCTTAACATATTTTTTGTCGAAAATAAATCGACATTTCACGTCATGTAATATGTCAAAACGGCCATCATAGCGTGCCGGTATTATAGACGAACGAATATCATTTGTAATTTTTTTCTTTTAAGCCTCCTCCATATTTGCTATTTGATGACGTACTTATACATTAACTTATACATATAACTAGTCAAGATCAAATAAGATAGTTTTATAAATAAAATGGCTAAGGTCATGCTTAACAGAACCGTAGCCAGCGAGGGGTGGCCGCGGCGCGTCAGTGCGGCACTCCCCGACAAGGCAGTAAATCTCTCCCGGGCGGTATGCCAACTGCACTCAGCTAATTGAAACTCATGTAGAGATGCAAAAGCTATTTTCGGATTATATTTATTTTCGCTTCCTATATTGTTTTGCCATTTTCCTTGTAAAATTTCAGCCTATTTGCCTTTTATAGCCGAAAATAAAACTACTATCAGTGAATTTAACAATTATTTTACCATGCTAAATAGAACGGATTATTATTCAGAGTCCGATTCAGTTACGCAGATATTGAATGCGCAATAATGAAGGAAATAAAGTGGTTTTTATTAATCATTTCATTTTATTTATGCAGATTTATAAAGTCTACATTTTTAATTATTTCTCAGGATATGGTTAAAAATATAGATATACTACTAGCGAGTCGGGCCGATGTAATCCCTCCTTGATGATAATAAAAAACCTTGACAAATTATATACCTAAAGCTTACTCGTGAATCACTTTATCTACTGGTGAAAACCGCATGACAATCCGTTCAGTAGTTTTTAAGTTCATCCTCCAACCCCTCTCTCTTTTTTCCATTCCCCCAAACACAGGCTGGCAATGCAGTTGCGACGCCTATAGGGTTGCTTGTGTCTATGGACGGCGGTGGTCGCTTAACAACAGGTGGCCCGTATGTTTATTTGCCTCCTATATGATATATATTGCGGTCAAAAGGTTTCCACTCCCAGGAGTTCAATCTAGGCTTGAGCCGTTGCTGAGGGAGTGTGTAGAATAACAGCTGCACCAAAGGTAACAAAGCACATGATGAAAAAACAACGAAGAAAGGTTCCAGAGAGGTTTCCCTCCCACAATCACTCTGATTGATCTCTGACTCTGATCCTGCTGAGGTTTTTTCTGGGGACTACAGTATGGAATTTGTAAGGGGAAAGTGAATAGGATATTGTAGGGTCGACAACGCGCATGTGACACTTCCGATGTTGCAAGCGTTTATAGAATACGGTGACTGCATAAAATCAGGCGACCCGCATGCTTGTTTGCCACCATCGTGGTATAAGAAAAAATGTATTGTCTCTAAAATCGGTTTACGGACGATAGAGTCATAAGAAAACATTGATGAAAAATTGCATATTTTTAGGAATTGAAATGAATTATTCTATATAGGTATATAGATATATGCGCTACAAGCCGAGGGCTTATGCCAATGGCGCCTAACTATTGTTTGATCCGCGCTTTCGCTTGCACGCTCGACTCAAGCGGAACGTGACAATGAGTTATGCGTTTACGTGCGTGCAGCCGGCGTTTATCGATTTATAAGACGTAATTCGTCAAAATGCATCGCAAACTTCATTTCTTTGTGATAACTAAAATGATATGACCCGATCTTATCAGTATAAGACGAAATAACCAAGTATATATTTGCAATGAGCGACGTCCCGGGCTCAAACTAACAACGATATAAATAAGACTATACGACAGACTTCCACGAACCGCTTGTCAAGTGCACTCGTCCTACGAAAATAGAGTCGGCATCATTGCAACGATGCACTGTCCACAACATATACACAGTATAGATGCAATCAGCAACGCGGCGAATCTCGTGTGGATTTAACTGCATTTATCATTTCTACACATCATTCACATATTTACAAATAGCTGCCCGTGATACGTTTATGTCTTTATAAGTCATGACAACATATATCAAAGACAAACCTTTTTTCAATTACCTCAATTTTTTTTCTCCGTTTATTGCATGTCGCATTACAGTCGACCCCGAAGAGAGGTAAAGTGAAAAGCGTCCAGCAGGCGGCGCCTATGGTTCGCATCATCTAGTCATGTAGCATTTACATTCTCGCTAATTCGTATAAGTGGTATAATGGTTCAATGATTTAAATAAATATTATGTTCAGTTTTTAACTTGCGTCTATCATCTGAATGATTGTTTATATTCCCTACATTAATACGCAGATTGAAATTAAAATGTATAGTTGAATATCATGTCTACTATTGAGTTCCCGTTTGAGCTAATATTAAAACGCGATATTAATATCCTAAAATTTCCAGTTAAATACTTACGATTTAAAAAAAAAAACAGCTTCATCGTCATTTCATAAAACAACATAATTTTTTATTTTCGTGTAACTCAAACTATATGTCTTAGTCAGTCTAGTATGTCAGTAGCCTATGAAGGAAGTTTCAAATATGCGGCGTCAAAAATTTGGAATAATATACCTCCTCCATTACAGACAAAAAACAAATTTATATTTAAGAAATTAATGAAACTAAAAATTCTTGAGGAACAAACATTAGGCCGTTTATAATTATATTCTATCAACAGATTTGACGCATTCATATTATCACAATTTTATATTGTAATGTTTTTCTCTTATTATTTTATTTTATTTTTGGTTATTATTATATTGTAGCAATAGATATTATATTTTAAGTTTATGTCCACACTTGGGCGCGAAAATGTAATGATTGCTTATAATTAAGCCGGAAATTTAAGGTTTGGCTGAAAACCAGCGCCGTTTTCAAAAACGGCAATACGCTGACGCCAGGCCTCATTGCCATAGTTTTACATGTTTTATATATATATATTTTTTTGTACAACTGTATTTAGCTATGACAATAAAAATCTTTCTTTCTTTCATTCTTTCTTTCAAAAAAAAAGTTGAATAGCTTTTGCTTGAAAGAGTAACAAATTCTCATCCATCTTCACAAACTTTCTCGTATATAACGTTAATAGGATATGAATCGTAGAAATCATAAAGGTAATTATAAGATAAGTACAATCTCTCATTCTAACAATGTTGTTATTATTAAATAAACCTTCAGGACTTAGCTCCTAAACAGAGGTTGCTGACACACCTGTAGATGCTTAACGAAGCACTTTCGTGTTACTGTTTGTAGGTAGCAAGGTTTTTTTTGTTATGAAGTAATACACAGTCATGCAGTTCACCTGATGTTAAATAGTCATAACTACAACTGTGAACCTCAATAAAATTGAATTCTAATGACAATTAAAATAAGGCGATGTTGAAATGCCTCATGCACCTTTGGGCAGTAGAAAAATCTTTATCAAGTGATTGTTTCACCATAACTTATTCCTTCTGCGAAACGTTACTTCAGGATTCAGTCCTAGTTCATTTGAATGTAGGTGACAATAAAATGTTAAATAGCAGTGTGGTCTAAAATAGGATACATCCCAAACCTAGAGAGGAATGGTCCTCAAATGCAGCTATCAAGATTCACCTGTTGCTTAGCGACAGATTTTTAACTTGAGGGTGGTAGCTAGCTAGATGGACTTATAAAAATGCTACCATCATGCTATGGTTTTCTCAACCCGAAGGTCAGACTCAGTTGCAAGGATTCGAACCTAGGGGTCATTCAAGTATTACGTAAGCACTCATGAGGAGAGGGGGCTCCTTGAGTTGTTTATTTTTGATAACATAGGTGTTGAAGGGGTCTGGAAGGTGATTATATCAGCATTTATTTACTTAATTAGGCAGATTTGAATATACTTATATTAATGTTTACATAACTAGGGGGGGGAGGGTTAGGAACATTGCTTACTTTTGCTGACCAGCGAGAGGAGGTGGCCAGAAATTACAAAAATTCTGCTTATGTAATACTTGAATGGCCCTATACGTCCATCGACCCTGTGTACGAACACGCTATCAATTAAACAATCATCGCTTCATTTTCTCTTTATCTTTAAATGTTTATTTTTAAATATTCCTATCCAAATCCAAATTCCTATAATCACGTCACCATAACATTATTTGTAACGATAAGATAAACCATAACAAAAGAACATTGTAGGGTTAAGATTATTAAAATAGTATTATTGTTTTTTTTTTTCGAAATAACTACGCTAATGACCCAGCAAGGTCTTAACAACTTCACCGTGCTAGTAAGGCGAGCGCTTAAGGCACTCAGTCGATTTTATTTTGGCAACCAGCTCAAGGGTGCACGGCTCACCTCGGCTTGGCTGATGCCTGTTGCATGCAAAATCGCGACCTATCTTAGCTAACCTAGCTAACTATTCATATATGTATGAGTTGTTGAAACGTATATGTGTACCAAGCATACACGCCTCAACAACTCCTCCATATATTTATCATCGAAATATTGAGAATTTTTCAGTTCGATAAGGAAAAAAAAGTAAAACCTTCCACATTAATGTGTAAGCGTGTAGCGTGCACGTGTATAGGGGTGATCCTGTAGTGTTGTAGCAGTGATGTATATTTGGGTGTCACCGTATCGCGCTCGTATTTGTAGTACTGAATTTATGACTCAACTGTGTACATGGCGTGACGTCACGGATACAATTTTGCGACACTACAACGAGCGAATTATATGCAAGCCGCAGCGTCGCATCGTGTCACTCTCTGCAAGGTCGTTTTATTTGCCCTCCTTTTCTAAATAAGATTCAGAATAGTCGAATCTATGTATCTCATGAATAACTCGAACGATCTCGGTTAAGAATAATTTATTTATTGAAGAATCACGAAACATACAGAAATCTATACTAATATTATAAAGAGGTAAAGTTTGTGAGTGTGTGACGTTGTAAGGGGTAATCTCGGGAACTACTAGTCTGATTTGAATAATTCTTTCAATGTTATATAGCTCATTTATCGAGAATGATTATAGGCTATATATCATCACGCCAAGATCAATAGGAGCGGAGCACCAATGAAGAATGTTTCAAAATCGGGGTATTTTCCTCTTGAGAGCTTCCGCTGCGTGTTAGTAATAAAGAATATCTTTATTCCACGACGAACGAAGTCGCGGGCAGAGGCTAGTTTCTTATAATTCACTCTCTATAGGAGGTCTAAAATATTCAGGTACGTAAACAAGTCTCTGACCAGGATAGTTCCTGAGACACAATTTATGGAAAATTTTATAGAGAACGCGGTTATAATAAAGACTCGATTCTCCCAGACCCTCTATAGCTTATTTTTCAAAGTGGTACAAATGGACCCCAGGGTGTCTACGGGAGACTCGAGGGGGGTCTATGTTACCGTGACAAAAAAATGCAGTTTCACAATTCGTAAACGGGGGTCCACGAAAATTGATCTCATATCGAAGGTGAAGAACTGAAATGTTGAATTGACTTCACCTAGCAATGTAGGTAAATAATATTTTAAGAAATTCAACGACTGTTACTATGTAAAAACTTGCATATTCCATATTCACTACAACGTGTCGAAACTTGCAAAGCGCCACCACCACCGTCGTCCGCAACGCTTGTTCAACGTTCAAAAGGACTTTTTTTCGAAAACTATTAATTCGTTGTTGGAACTCAGCCGCGACGTAATATTGTATAGGTCCACCGAAACCAGCTACATTTTGAAAGTGATCTATGAGAAAAAAGTCTGGAAACTTCTGCCCTATAGGTTACTACGAGAGAAAATATCTACAGCAATAAAATTCGTTTCAAGACACACGGAGCGTCGTCGCGTCACGGCGTAATTTTGCGGCTACGGCGTAAACGTGTCACGTGACGTCATAAAATCATGACATCATGGCGGATCACCCGATAGTTACCTTCTACTATGTCGACAATTTGATTAGAATAGAATAAGTTATTATTATTTATTTTAAATTTGCTAATCAAACTTCTAGTAGATTATTACTGCAGTTTCTGATTAGGTAATGATATTACAAGTTGTTTACGATCATTCCAATGTTCTAACCTGCCCTCTTGTTAGAACTTTCCAGGGGGTTTTTGTGGCAAGTTAAAATCCATGCTCTGTAGTATTATTTCTGATCCATTTCACTTGTGCACCATAGACAAGCTATATTACGTAGAACACGATCAATGTTACAAAATATAGAATTCAATGAAACAAAATTATAAATAAAAATATATAAATATGAAATATGACATTCCAAGATCCCGCAAAAACTCCATAGAATAAGCATCCTGTTTCTTGGAGACAGAACAGAAAACTCAAAACCCTAATTACATTGAGCGCTTTGGTGAGTTCTTTCTTGTTTTTTTGCAATTGAAAGCTTCTTTAGTAGCATTTATCGATTTTTGCTATGGGTAAAAATGATCGCTTCGCGTCACCGATGACCACGACATGCTCATGACGTATAACGGCCTGTACAACAATATTGATATTTTGTATTGAGCTGCAACCATTAATATGTTCGAATGTAATGTAAAAATGTATATTACTATCGTTTGAAGTAACAGTGCTTGAATTGTTGCGTTTCGTTAGGTGAATGAGAGCGACGAAGACCCACTTCCCCTCCCCATCCATCTTTTCTCCCTCTTCCCGTTTCCCTATCCCTACCCAACACAGGCTGGCAACGCACAACTCACCTGGTGTTGCTAGTGTCTATGGACGGCGGTGATCACTTAACATCAGGTGACCCGCCTGTTCGTTTGACCCCTATGATATAAAAAAAAATCCAATAGATTTGAGAACCAGAGTAATATTAATGATTTAAATTTACAAATTATGAAATCTAAATAATTAACAAAAAAACACAATTATCCCAATTGTTTTGAGTTTCCACTTTTATTGGAAGTCCCTCTGACTGCAGTGACTTCTTTTTTCAACAAAAATTTGGCCAAACTCATTTTAAATGACGTGCCGAAAGAGAACTGACTGTCGAATGTATTTGCCTTGCGACAACGTTAGAACTTGTGGGTTGCAGCTAATGAGTCATTCAAAAGTACTCAATGCCGTTATCTCACTCTAATGTTTTTACCGAAAATCAACATGGAATAGACTTCATCGGTTCAGACTTTGGGAACACAAAAATATCAAAACTGATACTGAGACGGAAACCATATCTGTTGTACGGAGCCGTTGTGAAAATTAAGAATGTTTGTCGTGGAATTTCTTTTATTCGAAAATGAAGTTGTAAATAATTGTTATTTACGTTACGTTTGTATACTCTGTGCAAAAATAATGTGTTTGGTGGGAAATGGGGATCGCTCTGATCTCTGATTGTGTTTGAAATATTCAGTGCTGCTACTTTCCCATGTTAAAATACAAAAACAAAACATTTCCGTTTCCGTTTTAAACAGGAGATTTGTCGAAAATAATCTGAATGCAAAGTTTATCATCCAACTACAAACCGTTTTTCATTTATCATATTTTTTTCATTAATCACACTAGCTTTTGCTCACGTTCGTTTCATTCGTTCGCACGGGTTAATGTAGATTTAAACAATCACTCGGTAACAGTATATTTCTAGTTGAAAGGGGCTGGTGGGACCGTGTAAATAGGCCCCGCCAGGATATGCGGTGTAAATAAATTGACAGCGAAAGTGCGGGTGGTAGCCTTGCCTGTAAATAGATAAAATAACAAAAACCCCAAATAATAAGCGTGGACTAACCTGCAACTCAACACCTTATACGGAGCAGCAGCGTCCTAGGCGAAATATGCGATGTATGTGGGTTCTTAAAAAAATATCTCTTTAAGGCGGGTGGTATCAATTTTGTAAGCGTTTTGCGGACACCATATAATACCTCAATGCGTTCACATTAAAATATTTCTCAAGTGGTGTAGAAGCGTGGCTGTGTAGCGAAGTAATATATGTGTTTGCTCGCGTCTTCGTTGGCTTTTCCTTCACATCATAAGTATTAGTATTTGACCACAAGCTCACATCTAGTAGGTAGTAGAGCCACGTCGAAGTTATTACTGTTTTCAGTATGAAACGGTCGGCTCGCTCAGGGTAGTACCACCGGACCCACAGAAAGCCGACGTGAAGTAACAGTGCTTGCATTATTGCGTTTAGTTCGGCCAGTACGAGCACCAGAGTACCACCTCCACTGCCCTCCTTCCTCCCCTCATCATTCCCCTCTCCCGTCCCCCAAACGTACTTATAACCCCCCTGGTGTTGCTAGTGTTTATGGACGGCGGTGAACACTTAACATCAAGTGACCCGCATGTCCGTTTGCCTTCCATGACATAAAAAAAAAGTTAAATGACGATGTTATCTAAGATGGTAAACACGTCAAATCCAGAAAGGATTGGCTCTCAAGTGCCTGAATACGCCAACAGGTGCTTGGCGAGATATTTTCAACTTGAGGGTGGAAGGTAACCATGCGGACTTAGAGGAAGCACTACCATCACGCAAAATACAAATTGCCGGATGAAAATTATCCTATATCCTTTTCTGTGCTCCTAATAATATGTCTGCATATCATGATAACTTTTTTTTATACAATAGGAGGCAAATGAACCGGCGGGTCGCTTGATGTTAAGTGATCACTGCCGTCCATAGACGCTAGCAACATTAGGGGAGTCGCAAGTGCGTTGCCAGTCTGTGTTTAAGGGA
Source organism: Antheraea mylitta (assembly GCA_014332785.1). Taxonomy (NCBI): domain Eukaryota; kingdom Metazoa; phylum Arthropoda; class Insecta; order Lepidoptera; family Saturniidae; genus Antheraea; species Antheraea mylitta. The sequence continues at coordinate 151,753 of JACEII010000110.1, forward strand.
AGGAAGGGAGAAAGAGAGGTTAGGTGAGTCTCTCACTGACCGAACGAAACGCAACATTGCACTGATAGTTCACGTCGGTGTTTCTGTGGGTCAGGCGGTAGTACCGCGGGCGAGCCGACCCATTCATATTGAAACCAATTATAGCTTCAGCGCAGCCCTACTTACCTACAAAAAGTAGTTAAGACGTAAAAAAGTAACTAACAAACTTACTCACTTTCGTGTTTATAATATCCATAATAATTGAGAAATTACGGTAATTAAAGGTATTGTTTTTAATTTCAGTATTTTTTAAACTTATTTATATGTTATGACTATTCGCATTTGCTTGGTAAGATCTTCTTTATAACAAAAACTCCCTGGAAGGTTCTAGCAAGGGATTGGTGGTTAGAATATTGATTCACACGACGCTTGTAATTACATTGTATATTTAATTGACTACGCGATAATGGCAGTGATAATCTGTAAGAATGATTACCAAAAATAAAGTTTACAAAAATGTGAAAAAATCTAAACTGCTAGGATGTAGTAATCCTGTCCTAATAAATACGATAACCATACACATAGCTATAAGGAGCCAATGTTCAACATTGTAACTAATTAATTATTACTAACTTGATCATATTATCTAACAAATTGTGAATATCTTTTGAAACTTTACTATAAAACTTAACAAAACCAATCAGTAACAATAATATATAAATGCTATAAAAACAATGCTTTTCACGTTTGTCTGTATGTTCCCTTAGCTCTTTGAACTACGCAACTGGTTTTACTTGTTTTTTACTAAAAATTAGAGAAAAATTGATGTATTATAAAGCAGATTTTCACTTACTTTAGTTTTGTGCATAGCACTTATACAAAGCCGGGGCATGTCGATATAGCAAACATAGTTTATCTGAATTAATCAGTTTACAAAGCTTTGAATTATTCTATTTTAAAATATATTTCTTCTGGCGTAATAAATGACTGCACTACAACTGTGAACGAGCGGGGAAATGACGAGTTAAATTCAGTATTACGTGTCATGTAATGTGATAAATTAAAGCTTATGTTACTGTAATGCGTACACAATACGAGCTATGTTTTCTAAACATGTCGCTTGGGGACTGCGATCGTCCGTATGTTTACAGTTCTGGTGTGTCCGCACTGTGACTGCCCATTTTAATAGGTAACGTTGGTTTTACTTTAGATAAGTACCTAGTTACCTGTCCGTTACCATTTATAATAAATCATTATATTTTTCATAATTCGAAATTATACATTTACCTATACACTAGCTTCTCCCCGCGACTTCGTCCACGTTGAATAGTTAATTCAGGCTAACGCCAACACGCAGCGGACGCTCTCAAAAGGAACAAAACCCCGATTTTGAAACATTCTTCAATAGTGTTCCACTATTTTTTTTTAGTTTGTAGTTTTGGTGATATTCGAGTATAGCCGGGCCTTCATCGATAAATGAGCTATTTAACACTGAATGAATTTTTCAAATCAGACCAGTAGTTCCTGAGATTAGCGTCTTCAACCGAATGAATAAACCCTCCCTCCAGGTTTATAATATTAGTATAGATATAATAAGAATGTAAATCTAACATATGTTAGATTAAATGTACATATATATGTACTTTGTAGATTTTTGTAAATAATTTTTTTTTCGATCTGACTACGCTATTGACCTAGCAAGGTTTTAACAGCTTCACCGGACTACACTAAAAAATTCTTACAGGCGTCTAGAAGTAATAAAATAAATTTTGATCAGTTTTAGAAATGTCTATCTTTCTGTTTATTTGTATGAATACGCTTCACTGCTAAAGCGCTGCCATGATAAACCCTTTTCAAGAAAACAATAAAGCATATATTCAAGTAACATTTAGCCATAGCTTCATTAAAATCGGTTCAGTCTATCATAAGTTATTGTAATTTTAATGATGACGCGACTAAGTGCGAGAGAAAAGTAATTCGACTTAATACATTCAGATGAATTTAGTAGTCATTGTTTTGTACATCAGCTTCCACGTGAACGAAGTCACAGGCAAAATTAACATTCCATATACAAGTGTATATGAATGAATGGCTAGGATATACGTGATATGATAGGATGACAGCATTTTTTTTAAACTATATCGACATATCACACGGGTATTTTAGCGTGCCGTTATAATATAAGATTGTAGCAATGTACCAGTATAGTGGAAAATGTGTTTTTTATATCATCAATCGAAAATATTAATTCGAGATTAACTCAAAGTCTTTCATAATACTTTGATCATTTTTAATACTAAATAGCGTTTAAATTAATACTAATTAATGATAAGAATAAACATGTATCTCAAGTATACAGCAAGGTAATCGGAAGTATAAATATAAAGAAATAATTCATCCGCTTGAAACATTTACGAAAATATATAGATACGAGACGAGTTTACGGTCTTGTTTGATGGCACGAGACGAGCCTGCAGATCAAAGATACGTCAGTTTGCGACTGATCAAAGCAACTTCTGCAACGAGCATATGCGCCTACTAAAGATTCTGTTACCGCGTTACGCATCGCCTAAGTTTGTATTTACTTGCACTGAGATGACAACGAAACTCACTTACTGCTTAATTGTGTATCCTTTTCAAAGTTTTACTATGTTAACTTAAAAAAAAGTCGAGCTGGCACAAAGACAGAATTCAGAATTCAAAACAATGAAGTAAATGTGTTTTCTTTGAAATTTTCATATTAATTATAGTGTAAATGACAATACTTAAATTTCAGAATTTGTTTATTGAAATATTAACATTAGTGTGGTGCTTATATCTAATGACACTCGTGCCAATAATTATATACATTTTTATAAATCCTATTAATCGATGAAACGTATGAAGAGCTGCAAAATAACAATATTCCACGTACACATATACTACGCATCACTATTCTGATGCAAGCCGCACAAGTACTATAACGAAAAAAAATTACACAAGAAATATTGCACGTAGATATCGGTCTGAACGTAGCTTTCTATTAGTATAAGATTTTTTATAATCGGATCAATTGTACCAGGCATTACCTCGTACAAACAAACATCCAAACTCACAAACGACTACTTTATAATAGCAGTATTTATTTTTTAAAAATATATTTATAATACAGTAACTTAAGAGCTGTTAAACATAACTTTTTCAATACGTAAATGTAAAATATAATTACTTCAATCTACACGAGTACTCGTAAGTAACACTCGAGAGATAAACTCAGTCATCGAAAGGAATAAAAACGTCGATGTATGTCGATGTATTAAAAAAAATAAGTCGCGCTCTCCAGCGTTTTATATTTAGATTTTAATCAGTGACAGATGAGGGCGACCCGGGCTGGCCGATCTCCCGCTCCCGGTCGCAATAATAACTCCATTCCGCTATTTTATTGTTATTTATTAGAGCAAGCTGCACTCACCCAGAAAATTTGGGGAACTATTACGATAACGTATTAGCTGGCGACCGAGTTTCGTGATAAAGTCACTCGAAATGCACACGATTTACTGTCATCTATACTAATATTATAAAGAGTTAAAGTTTGTGACATTTTAAGGGGGTAATGACTCTCCCCATGACTAACTTGACACTGGCAGGATTCATAATAACAAGATATCATTACTAAAAGTTGAGGTTGAAAAATGAAGGGAATTTTGGAAGCTCCTTAACTACTGGTATTATGTAAATATATATTTATTTAAAACATGTTATTTGTATGTGTTATATTTGTCTTTGCATACTTTACTGGTCTAATCTGGGGGCACTAAATTATGTAATACAAGCTTAATACTACCTATAAGGTAACTCTCGCATGGCCGACTTGACACTGGCAGAATTTGTATCTGCGAGACGCCATTATTAAAAAGTTGAAATTTACTACTGGGGAGAAATAATATAGCTTTTCGTATTAGTGTGTTTTCTAAACAATATTTCCAAACCAGGAAATTTCTCTCTATTGAATAGAATTATCTCACAACGAACGATTGTGTTTGACATTTCAACGTCACGTCATAGTTAGCAATGTCAGAGATGGATTGTTACGTTTCGTTCTGCACTTTACTGACCCTCGATATTAGCATCAGCACATCCAATCTGTCAAGAGTGTTGAGAAAGAAAACTCATTTAAAAATATCACTGTGGGCGGACGCGTACGTAAATACTTTTGATCTTATTGGTTATTTCAAAAGCAAAAATGAACACACTTTTAACACGAGTTTGACTAAATAATGTCTACAGTTTTTAAGCCTTGTTGAACACATGTTTATATCACTTTATTGCATAAGCGTGTCTAAGCGGTATATACCTAATTTGTTTTTTTTTTTTATGTAAGCAACTCTGAATAATGTTCATTCAATAGAATCTCGTCATTCAAAAACGTTTTGGTACATATAGATATTTTGAAAACAATTTCAAAGGACAAATAATATTCTTGTTGAGATATTCATTAAGAAGAAATATTTACTTTAAGCAATAATAAGACACTTTGGTTAAAAGAAAAAAAATATTAAAATAAGCAACATATAATTTTAATATATTACGTCACAGTCACGTTACGTTACAGTGGAACAACAGTACAATCACAGGTCAAATACATTGTCTTCTTCTTTTTCATTTCACTTCACTTCACTTATGCAAATTAAAGTACCTATATTACGTAAAACACCACCAAATTTACAAACACCAAAATACAAAATACACGCGATTATAAATAAAATATAAAATCCACTACATGACAGATTAAGATCCCGCTAAAAACTCATACATTGTAAAATAACGCCATATAGTAGTAATTATGATTTTCTTATGAATCTTTAAAATTGTATAAGTACATGTAAATCTTACAAATTAATTAAACTCACAAAACCTCCTAATTTACTACGACAAGTCTTTTGCCGGCAAACAAAAATACTTTAAATTAGAAGAATATACTTTTTGGCGGAATCTTAGTCTGCCATGTAGTGGATTTTATAATATATTATTCATAATCTTGTATTATTTGACTTTATATTTTGTAAATTTGGTGGTGTTTTACGTAATACAGTTAGTTTATTGTGGATAAGTGAAGTGAATGGAAGATAATACCACGGAGCATGAAATTGTAATATGCCACAAAAACTCCCTGGAAGGTTCTGACAAGGGATCCACCATCTTGTTAGAATATTGATTCACACGACTCTTAATATTGAAATGATCGTACGACGCTTGTAATATTATTGAGTACGCGACAATAGCAGTAATAATTTGAAAGATTGATTGCCAAAAATAAAGTAAAAAAAAATATAGACAATTGGTTGTCATATTGGATAAGTGTTAAACAATGGTTAAATAAAAACAGCGTCTGTCTCTAAACGAGGGTAACGAGTTCAACGCGTGTTTAACTTTTTTGTAATAAAACGGTTTGCCACCAAAACGATATTAGATCATAACCTAAACGATTTTATTTATAGGTGTTAAACCATCGTAAAAGGAATGAACTTTTTGAAAAATCAAAAATATTTTAATTTAGGCACTGAAAAGGCGCCTATGTACGTCAAAGCTACTACCGACTCAGAAAAAAACCAGTCATCATTAAGATTTTGTTAAGATACTTACTTTACAAAAATAGACATTTACATTCGTAATGGATGCACAGAGAAGGGCGTCATTTCCAGACATCATCTTTCACCTATTGATCCACATTATAATAAATCTGTATACATTAAAGCCCCCTGGACACGGTGCTTAAGCTCACTAACCGGCAACGAGATAACGTGCTTTGAGTCTTTGTTATAAAAATTAACGCTATTACCTAGAAAACTGTTAATAGCTTGAAACATGGAATGACCAGTTCTGTTTCTACTATTTCAATTATGTTGATCTTTTACTAAATTCAGCTTATCTGTATGTAAAGAGATCTCGAATAGACTCTGGAGAGAGTAAATCAATCGACGCTAAATCAATTGTAACGTGAAACTGTAAAACCGACAGGAACGAGAGATTTTTACAGCTCGCATCGCTTTGATCTCGACTTACGTACACTCTCGTGAATATTCTATATTGACGGATTGGTATTATTTAGCTGAGATCCATTGTGCAGTTTAGAGTTTTACGCGTTTCACCTTGCTTCTTTTATTATCATCTTATTTTATTGCATCGACCGTGAAAACAACCAACGCACCGACAAAAGAATAAGATTGACTCCATTATTTATATATTTTTCAGTCCGCTTGGTTTTTTTCGAAGCGAAAACTTGTTTAGGCGCTTTCAGCGGTATTTTTGGCAGGAGATAAATTTATAATTTCACGTCAAGACATACTAGTAAGCGTGACTGATCGTATTGCGCTTGCGCGGCTCGCGTCAAACTAACGATGCGTAGTATAGGGGCCTAATGGGCTTACCAAATTGCTTATCTACAATCACTAACGCAAATAGAAAACGGAAAAATTTATGGAGATGACATATCTGAACGCTATCACGTGATATAGCGTTCAAGTATGTCATCTCCGTACATGTTTCCGTTTTCTATTTGCGTTAGTGATTGTCTATAAGCAACTTGGTTAGGCCCCCCCCCTGTATACATGTAATATTGACATTTTGTAGCTCAACATACGTTTGATTAAGTAATAGACACTATAAAAATGTATATATAATTATTGTTCCTAGTGCAAATGGATATGAAAGCCACACTAATGTTGTCCAACGACACGGTTTCCGAACACGTTATAAATTAATACTGAAATTAATTATTGAAATAGACATTTACCTGTAATTGAGATAGTCAATAATTTACGCTACGAGAGAGGTTCTATATATATTACACATGTTTCGACGTCTAGATATAAGTAACTAGGTATAGCCCGCGACTTCTTCTAGTTAGAATAAAAATCTGTTCCCTTTAAAACCTACTTCGATTAATTTGTTTTTCTAAATAACCTCTTTATATACGATTTTACCTATTTATTATGTCAAAAAATGACACCACTGAATAATTTCATACCCTCCTTATTTTGTACACTGAAGGGATAAAATTTAGCAACTGCTAAAATAGGTGTTTATTTATTTATATTTTAAAAAAAATATGGTAGATTTAGCTGTTAGCTACAGATGAAAAAATGGGTGTCCTTCGTACATAAATTATATATAAACAAATTAAAAAAAAAATCGCTTATAACTGAGTCTCTATTCACAAAAATAAAGCAGAAATTTCATGTTTCTAGTGTAGTTTAATTGAAAACTTTAATAGTTTCGGCTCTGCGTTGATGAGTTAGTCAACCAATTTTTTTTAATGGATATATAGATAGATTAATCAATTTATTTAATATTTTCCTACACACTAATATTAAATTTATAAAAGTAATGATAAAATTTAGAAAAGGTCAATTAAAATCTGTTAGAATTAATTCAAAATAGTAATTAATAAGAAACAATTAAAAAATTGAAAACTGTTCATAATGCAAATAATATACGTAGTACTTATGTACCAAAAACACCATTTTCATGAAAATAAAATCACGGGAACCAGTTTTTTGTAAGTAAATTGTATACATACAGAGACATCTTACTCTATCTATTTTGCTTATACTTCCATAGAATCATATTGGTGCAAGTAATGTTATGGAATTTGCACATTATTGCATCTGCGCACTCTATGAACAAGCCCTATAAATGTATGTCCAAAAGAGCCTACTAGAACACTAATATGTAAGATAAATGTGTTTAAAAAAAGATTATAATTATTAAAACTTCGAGGAAAGTCGTTATAAAAAATATATTACTGAATGGTGTGCGAATAACAAGTCCTTCGAGCCGTACATATCATTCGCAGGCGCGCTTACGTAAAGCGTATATATGTACGGTCGATTTTATTTTAAAAACCAACGGTTCAGTTTATTTTTAAAAATTGTCATTTCCCAGTGACCCTGAATCGAACGGCTCGCTCGATGTATAAATGTGCTTTTATAAATATTACCGCATATTCGAAACGAATTATACCGATGCATATATTTAACGGTAAATCTCATGATGTATTATGCTATTGTTATATCGATTTATAGCAAAATTAAAAGATGGAAAACATTAATTTAAAACATTTATATTTATAACTATTGTTAATAATTATAACATCCAACGTGCTATCCTTTTAGACAACAGTAGGAATGTCCAAATGTTTCTATTTGTAATCCACTAGACTCCACCCAAAACTGGAGGTGTTCCTACCGTATAGTAGTAGAATGCAAATATATAAATGAAAAAGCTGCAGTTCTTCGTTTTCCTCATATACTGTAGTACTATAAAAACATTTTTGACTTTATACCTCGATATTTTCTTTTATATTTAGCTGTTAGTGCTACCAATTTAAATTAATGAATGTACACAAAATTGTTTAACTCAGCGGGCATCGAATCGATATTTCGTCAGGCAGATTACTCGATCACTGTGACTGTTACTGATTGTTATACTTATTTCAAAACAAAACGCTAATGATCTCACTACTTCCTTATGATTCGAAACATGGTATCATAAACGAAAGAGCCTTTTTATGATTTATAAGTTTAAGTATTTGACAAGAATCTCATGTAATATTAATTGACGATGTTAACACGCTAAGCCTAGAGGAACTGGCTCTGAGATGCAGCTGTCAAAGCACATATAGAGGATTGTCGATAGACATTTAACTTTAAAGTAGCTACTCTAGCGTATATCACGTTGATAGCGGCACTGTTTTTTTATATTTTTACATTCGTGGAATACCGGATGTTTAAGACCTCTTATGAAAATTATCACAATGGCGGTACGGGGCTTCTAAAATAGGTACACACCTGTACCTGTATCCTAAGATAAATCAAATGTATGTTATAGACAGAGAAGTCTGTTTTTGTTAGCCACACCGCAAGAAAGACACATAGGCGTATTAGACCTCGTTCTGCATTGAACGTGATATTATTAGATACGAAGCCATATTACTATACGATGGTTTTATTTCATGTTTATTTGATAAAAAATTTTGGTTGATTAAATTACAAAATTACGTTGATCAGTACAGTGTCCAAACACACTTCCCGTAAGCCATTACCGCCTTCGCCAACGTATGTAACGTTGGTTATTAGATAAGTATTGTAATGGTCACTAAATAACACATAGAATTACTTGCTGATCTGTTACCTTATTGAGACAAAAAACATTTCTTATCACACAGATTATTGGACCCTCAAAGTCTTGCATACAGTACTGTTAAGATTTTATTACCTTAGTTATTTAAAAAAATAACGTCATGTTAAATTCAAATAACGATAAATAAGTTTCGTATTAAACTAATTTGTAGGTGGTAGAGCCCCACTGTACTACTTTTGGTTTCAGCATGAATGGGTCGGTCGGCTCCTCCGGGGTAGTACCACCCCTCTCACAGATAACCGACGTGAAATAACAGTGCTTGCATTGTTGTTTTTCGTTCGGTCAGTGAGAGAGCCGGAGGCCCACGTCCCTTCCTCTTTCCTTCTTTCCCTTTCCTTCCCCTCCCCTTCTCCCATATACAGGCTGGCAGCGCACTTGCGACGTCCCTGATCTATGGACGGTAGTGATCACTTAACATCACGTGACCCACCAGTTCGTTTGGCTTCTTTAATATAAAAAAAAAAAAAAAATTAGGTACGAATATATTTAATTGGACATTAGTTAACACACTCAGCGATCGACCTCAGTTCAAATACCAAAGTTAATTTTTAATTAAGAAAACCTACAATATGAGTATTTTAATTAGCTCGCATTTGTAACAATCAATCAAAAACACTTTATTCCATTTAAGCCTTTGTAGGCGATTAAAGCACTACCGAAATATAACTTCTAGAAAAACTAAACTGCAAAACGTGGTCGAACTTTTCAGTGACATTTTTTAGTTATTCAAGTGCTTATTAGTTGAAGTAGAGATTCATTTTCAGACCACTTCATCATTCGTAGATTCATCGGCCTTAGGATTTGTTGATTAATATTTGAAATACAAATACATCTCGATTATAAATCAATTTAAATTTTGTACCGGTAGAGATAAATCATCGATTAGTTTTAGTCGATTCGAGTTTTCGTTGCTAATTTGCAAGCGGTGACCGAGTTACCTCCTGAAATTGACAACGTATCGCCTAAGCAATTATTAATAATTCCTGAAGCATATTTTTATGACCTTGACTCTTCTTTAGTCTCGTTGTAATTTCCGATTATTTCTATAATAATACATGAGATCGTTCACATATACTGAGCGAAAGAAGAAAGAGTATTTTCATAAAAAATAAAAGAAAATAAATGTTCAAAACTGTCTGATTAAGAAGCTATCTTATAAATTCGTGTACAGTTAAACTTCGTACATTGCTCTCTGACGTCAATACATCGGAAAATTATATCTAAATCAAGCGACATAATTACCCAAAACTTATAAAAAATATAAATAATAATCGATTGATGATGGAAAAAATAGACATTGATTTTACCGTAATGTAAATCCGGGGCGAAATCTTCCACGGATGTATGAACTGGATCACTGATCTATCGTCACAATGTTACACGACAAAATCGAATTAAATTAATCAATTTAAATAACCACTTTAACACCACTAACCGTACACGGACACTGTAAAAAAATTGTACACGATTTTACGAAAATTCGAAGTGTCACTCAGTTGGGCGGGAAATGAGGGCGGATCGGCCGGCGCGCGCGCGTTTTCTTATGATACTGATGAGCGCGCACCCGTCGCGTTGGTAATACGTCACGGCCAACATTTGCCAAACATAATACGCGGTCAAATTCGATATCCACGTGTTTGTTTACAGTATAATAAAAACGATGCGGATTCGAAATCCGTCGCGGTGTATAATGTTCCGCTCGAGTGTTTTAGCGAAATCAAATGTTATAAAACCGGGGTTATTTTGATATTATTTTGATGCTATCTGTGCTTCACTAAGATTATGAAACGATGATTCTAAATCGAGGATAATCTTTTTTTCACTTGGAATGATATTGTGAGATTCGGAACACACGATGTAATCATTTTATGTAGTCGTATTTATTTTCAAAATCAAAATCAAAAATACTTTATTATATTTAGACTATGAGAAAGGGCTTACGAACGTCAAAGGTTACCGGTTTGGAAAACAACCCAGTCATATAGAAGAACCGGTAACACACTCGATCTGATTTATCTTTTTTTGATATATATATTTACAAATATAGACAGATTCGTATTTTAGTTAAATATTGAACCATCCTATAGGTTATTTTAGGCGTTAGATGTTAAAACTAGCTTGAATTCACTATTCAGCAAATTGGTAACGTGCTTTGGAACTTTGTTATGTAATTTAACACTATTAATTACAAAATTCGTAGGTGGTAGAGCCACGCTGAAACTAATACAATTACCACACTCTCACAAAAAACCGATGTGAAGTAACAGTGCTTGCATTATTGCGTTTCGTTCGGTCAGTGAGAGCGCCGGAAGACCATCTCCTCCCTCCCTCCACCCTCCCCTACTCCCTATTCGCCTCTCCTCCAACACAAGCTGGCAACGCACTCTAGAGCACCGGAGGCCCACCTGTTTTCAACTTTCCCCTCTCCTTTCCCTTCCTCCCCTCCGCCTTCCCCAACACAGGCTGGCAATGCACTTGCGACTCTCCAGGTGTTGCTAGTGTCTATGGACGGTGGTGATCACATAAGATCAGGTGATCCACCTGTACGTTTACCTCCTATGATATAAAAAAAAACTGTTATTGGTATTAGTGAGTCTGAAACATGGAATGTCCAATATGTTACTGTTTCTAGTACTTAAATGACAAATTTGTTACTGTTTCTAGTACTTGTATTAATCGTGAGAGTTGAAGACTTATTTGAATTGCCAATGTTTGGGCAGTATCATAAAACTATTTCCGATATAAAATAATTGCCATCTAGTATCAGTCCACAGTTGGACATAAACCTTCCCATTGTCATCACAAACCTAATTTTCGGTCGTCCATCCAGCAACGGCTAAGCATTGTTAACATCAAGGTCACCTGATGTCAAGCGATCACCACCGTCGATAGACACTAGCAAAACCAGAGGAGTTTGCCAGCCCGTGTTTTGGGGGATGGGGGAAATGGGTGATGGGGATAGGAGAGGGAAGGGGGAGGGATGCAGGGAGAAGAGATGATGGCAAATGGGCCTCCGGCGCTCTAACTAACCGAACGAAACGCAACAATGCAAGCAGTGTTACTTCACGTTGATTTTCTGTGAGAAGGTGGTACTACCCCGGACGAGCCGACCCATTTATGCTAAAACTAATAATAGCTTCAGCGTGATTCTACCACCTTAAAATTAATTATATACATAATACATTGTATACAAATTGTAATTTACTGGATGTCACCTCATTCTCTCTTACCACGTTGGCTAGTCAAAAAGTTATATTTACGTACGTACTTGCTCAGAGTAACCCATTTTTCCTTCCTTGCCAACAACCTTAGCTTGCATAGTAAATTTACCAATGTTTTTCTTACTCTAAAGCTAACCACCTTTTTTTTATTGATGAGGGGAAATCCTTTATGGATACCTACTCTCCGGGGGGAGAGAGTGGGTTATGTCCGACACCCACTAAAACCCCCCCATGTACCTCTACTGCCTAGATGGAATTACAAGAGCTCGATCTGGCTAGAAACCATGTCGTTTCGGGCATCCGACACAGCCACATCCTGGGCCTCCTGAAGAGAGACGGCCTGGTACATCCCGACTGTCTCCCAGACGGCCAAACCAGTGCAATGGAGAAACGGCCCCCCGATCCATCTCCCCTTAAAAGCTAACCACCTACCTGTCTTATTTTGTGACGCCAGCAAAGATAAAAGCAACTATTTAGTAACAGTACATCTTTACTTGACTCACTTAACATAAATAAAATAAAAAGAGCCACTTTGTTTCTTGTATTATAGGATAGTTCAAATTACATGCGTTCTTTAGTTGCACAATGTTGTACTAAAGTTACAATAATAGAAACGCAACTTAAAATACCAATTTGGATGAATATAACTTTGAATATAGCATGAATGGATCGGCTTCATCCGGGATAGTACCACCCTCTCACAGAAGACCGACGTGAAGTAACAGTGCTTGCATTGTTGCGTTTCATTCGGTCAGTGAGAGCGCCGGAGCCCCATCTTTCCTCCCCTTCCCTCTCCTCTCACTTCCCTTCCACTCTCCATATCCCAAACACAGGCACGCAACGCACTTGTGACTCCTCTGGGGTTGCTAGTGTTTATGGACGGCGGTGATCGCTTAACAACAGGTGACCCGCCTGTTTGTTTGCTTCCTATATGATATTTAAAAAAAAAACAAGTATAATAAGCACATTCGTGTTAAATTAAATAAACCCCTCATGTGAGAATCAATATTATCTTTTTATTCCTTTATTCCTCGTTCCTATCTTTGAATTCCAACAACCACTGCTTGTCTCTCTACAACTTTTTAAATATTTTTTCCTACCGGATTTTTCTAATTTCTGACTCATGTAGCTAAACGGTTTGTCTATAGATCTTCACTCATCTTGGAAATACTTTCGTCCTTGTTTATGTGGGAAGAAATCCTGCATTGGACACCCACAGCACTGGGAAGCGGTGGGGTGTCAGACTCCTACTAACTAAAAAACCCACGACTGCGCTAAGGCAGTGTCACAAAGTCGAGCGAGCCAAACACTATGACATATAGGTGGCAAGTCCCAGCAAGAACACCAAGCCGCAACGACAGCCCAGTCAAGCTGCCCACCTGTTTAGTGAACCAAGTACAATGGAGGGTCAGGTCTCCAGTCCCTTTAGTCCGTTAGTGCGGTTCGACAGTCATGGAATCCTCCAACCGCCACCTACCATAGATTTGTTTACAACGTCATCTCCTCACCTCCTGTTAATTTTTAAAGTTAGTTGTGGCTGATAACTAAAAGAATTAATAACTTTTATTTAGTTCATTAAAGTGCTTGCAAATCAACAACAACTGAACACAACAGAACAATTTACACAAAGACCCGCAATTAATTTCGTCTTCTGACGTTTCCTTGTCATTTCGAAATGAAATAATTCATTTATTTGACACATTAGCGAGTGTCCCGAGAGTATAATAAATCAAGCAATTCCCTTGAACAATTTTTACGTAATAATTATTTACGTGGAAATTCAATGAACTTGTAAACGAGGGGCATCGCTTTTGTCCCGAGCGCTAACAGCGCATACATCACTTCACACTCCTCAACGCTTGTTTAAAATGATTTAATACCGTTCCTCGGAAAGAAGTAACGCGCATTTACGTTCTCTGGTCAACCGCTACGGTTTCCTTGCCGAGTAATGTATTTCCAAGGAAAAACACTCCAAAGGGATCTTTGCGAAATTGACTAACAACTGCTTAAAATTTATTTCACTTTTAATATTTTACATGAAATTATTTTAAATTTTTCTACGGCGTTTTATTACTTACATTAAACTCTGAAATATAAAGAAACCCAGACGTATTATTTTTTTATATATAAGTGCTGTCGCACAACGTTAGTTTAAGTCCTAATATGTACTGTGCGCATCTATAACTACAAAATGCTTTTTTTTTTCGAATTGTCTACGCTATTAACCTAACAAAGCCTTAACAGTTTCACCGGACTAGCACTATCCAACGCTTTACTCGTTTAAAGGTAGCATAAATGCTTGGCACTTGCTATGAATGTCCTAATAAGGTTCTAAAGGGCGATAATACTTAAACACCTATACAGCCGGAAAATATATCCAAGGATAACTCTGAATAGGACAACAATTAGAAAAAAAAACTATCCGGTTTAAAAACAAAACTACAACCTCTGAACTACTGGGCCGAATTTCAGAAAACGCTCTGTACTTTCAGAGCAGAAAACAATGCTCAGTTTCAGGAAATTAACACAAAAAATCATAAAACAGTAACATCCAGTATTGTTCAAGAATTGCAAAGCTCAATCCTAACAAATGAGTTAAGACAACCATTATTTTTTAAATTAGTTGTTTTATTGAGGCAGTTATATCTGATATAAATAATTGTTCAATTCATTATAATCACTAATAACTGGTGGTTAAAGCATATTATTGAAATAAAACGTGCCGGTATATTGATTATTATAATAAACATAAAAACATTTAACAATAAAAAAAATCTATTTATCAATTTTAAGAGTACAAAAAGGCGCAACGAAATTAGACAGAGAGAGGTTGCAGGTAACTGTTGAAACCAAAATAAAGAGAAAGACTTTCGTAAATACCTACTCATTTTTGTAATAATAAATTATGTTAAAATTAACAAAAATGTAGTAAAAATTTACCGAAGATATATAATTATGAAAAGCAATTTGTTTTTATTTCTATACAGTGCGACTGGTTAGTCGCCTGCAATATTTTTGCAGGATAATCATTTGTTAATTTTCGTTCTAAAGTAGTTAAAAAATTGGTGCTTACTATTTGACCTAATTATCTAGAGAAAAACAAAACTGATATACACTCAACATCAAGTGATTTACGCAAAAATGAACTGTGTAATAATAAAGAAAGTAATGAATCACACAGTGCCGCGCATTCTCGCCCACGTCCCGTACTTCAACCTGCACCCTGCTTCCCTTTGTTTGACCTTGAAAAGCACCCCGTTAATGTTGTTTATTGTACCTAGATATGATTTTTTACGTTTAAAAGTATCCTTCCCATACTTTAAAAAGCTTCAGAACAAACTTTAACTAAGGTTCTCGTTGTTGTTTATTAGGATTTGTTTTGATATAATTATTTTATATGTTAAATGTGATCATGAATTACCAAAGTATTAAACATTTTTAAATTTTAAACAGTTACCTGGTAGATTCAAAAATATTCGAAACACAAAAGAACATGTAAGCAGCTCCCTTAGGATAATGCGTGCGCGTATTTAAATGCGTTGTTGAGTGGTAACTTAGTGGAAAAATAATGTTGATTCATACTACGATATAATTCTTTAAAATTTAGTGTATAGTCACGGTTACTCCGAAAATTACTGAAAAGACAGATTCTTGTAATAAACGTCATCATTCGTGATCTTTGAAGAAGAGTGTAGCTTTATGTATTAATTCGTTTTAATTATTACTAACCCCTCGAGTCCCTAGAACCATAACGGTTTAAGCTCCATACAAACAAAGGTAGACCATATGAATTTCAACAGTCAACAGATAGTTCGACAGCTTTTAAAAAATTACTGAATTTATATATTTATTACAAACTTAAAATTTTGAAGAATAACAAATTATGTAATGTAAAATTACAATTTTAATGTAAAATGTATTACTAAATGATGTATTCAATTCTTAGACTTTTTTTACTAAATCATGACATTTATTCTTTTATGTAAAATAGAAAAGTACGTTAAAACCATAGCCATCCGCCATCTTTGACTGTTAAATGCCCTCAAAGAATTTTTCACTTCAAGAAATGTTCAAAAACAATACCCCTAATCGACTACACGTTATAATGCTAAAACTAACGTACTTGAGGGTTCTGCACCGAGGTAAGGGATATAGTCTCGAGCTGCTATTAAGGTGGTGCTCGATGAGTGTGCAGGAGCGAAATATACCCGCAGTCCACGGCGGCGTGATCTGTGAATACGCGGGTGTGGTCACGCATACGCTCTGTTTAGAGTGATGGACGATTGTAGATCGTTCACTGCCTTTCTTTTGTTGAGACGATTGATGGATATGGAATCTCGCACCATTTTTGGATTGACCACGTTATTGGCTTGACAGACCTTTACAGGTTTTCTGGCCTACTAAGGCAAGCGCTCAAGCCACTCACCACTAACCTTTCTAGGCTTACTTCGTATTAAAGGGTAATGTGTAATATTTATGTCAGTACAAATATATTTTAAAGATAGATTGGACATTTTGTTCCGAGACTATCATTCTATTGACGCACATTCTATTCCACGATTCGGCCTGTAACGTAAAGGTAAATAAGTACATAAGAATAGTAAGCAAATTATAGCAGTTTATCATATAATAGCTCGTAAGCGGAAAACTTACAATTTAAAAGTACTATTCATAGGTTTTATGGTGATTTTGTAGAGAAAAAATCACTAAGTTTCTAAGAAGCTTATGAAACGATGCATACTTTTTCGCAGAAACGAAATTTGTAAAGTCAAATCTGCTGAAACTGATTTTAAGATGAACTCTTCAGACATCACCCTCAGGAATTTACCGAGAAGTATGACTATATAATTTTTATAGTGTTCAATTTTAACTAGAATAATGTTTTTAAATATATATTTTGTAATACATAGTTTTTATTCCCCTGAGAATTTGAATTCCATATACTGTATCAAACATTTTAAAAAGTCGAGGTAGTCATTAGGACTGCCGACAAAAATGATCACTTAAGACAATGAAATAACTGTGTATTATATATTTTTTTTTACAGTCAATTAATTAATCAAGTATATGATGGGCGACATAATCTCAATACAGAACATCAATATTAGATGTACGCATCAGTAGTCCGGTGAAGCTGTAAAGGCCTTGCCAGGCCAATAGCGTAGTCAGTTCGAAAAAAAGAATAGATGTACGCAGGCCGTGTGGTATACACGTCACTAGTCTGACGTAAGCAGCGCAAACGCAATACTTTCGGTCACGCTTTACGAGCTTGTCATGACGGGAAATCATTAATTTATCTCCTGCCCAAAACACCACTCAACGCGCCTAAAGAATTTTTTACTTCGAAAATTATATGCAATGATTATATGCGTACAAGTATAATAATTTTTAACATACAACAAAAAAAAAAACTTGAGAGGTGTCAAAGGACACCCGGATGGAACGAAGTTCCTTTCGATTAATTAGTGAAGGAATTGTAATATATTTTTTTTTTAAGTTATAATATTTTTTTTTTATTATTAACAAATATAATGTTATATAAACTTAATCAGTAGGCTCAATTTTCGTAATAATTGGCTTGTGGTAACTGAAGTAGGAAACATATGTTTGGGATCATTATTATTATTATTATTTTATTATTTATTATTTACAAAAAACCTGTATACACTCAATAAAAATAATCGTCGCGACACCACACTGTTCAATGCGAAATATAAATGAAAATATCTTGCTTGCTTTCTATAAGAGAGAGAGACAGACAGAGAAACATGCGACGCCGCACAGCTTACAATAGCTTACTATAGCAAAAAGTGTCGTGACAACTTTTCGTAAGAATTTTTTCCGTCTAGCCCCCTTTCACAACGCGCGATAAGGAACTTCGTTCCAAAAACCATAATTAAGCTTAAATTAAAAAAAAAATATGATTTAAGGTCAAATTTTGACATAGCACATTTATCCTATTGTTGAGACCAATCTTCTAGTAGACTATTACTATCATAGTTTAGTATGTAGGTATTACAAGTTACTTGTGATTATAACAATTGAATAACAAGATGATGGACCTCTTATTAGAACTATCTAGTTATATGGTATAGATTAAATATGGTTTTTTTCCGAATGAAAACGCTGTTGACCTGGAAAGGTCTTTACAACTTCACCGAACTATTGAGACGAGCGCTGAAGACACTCAGCCGGTTTGGGATGTTTGGGCGACTAACTCAAAGGTGTACGGCACACCTCGGCTTGGGCTGTCGCCTGTTTTGTGCAAAAATCGCGATCTATCTGAGCTAACCTAAGCTAAGCTATCTAGGTATACGTATATGAGTTATTGAAACATGCATGTGTACCAAGCATGAGTGCCTCAACAACTCCTATATGTATTTTGTGTCGGATAAATTCCTCTAAACTATATAGGATAGGATAAGGAAATAAATATGGTATAGTTAGTTTTTATGGCATGACATAATCAATACTCCGTAGTATTATTTCCACGACTACTTGTGCACGATAATCAAACTATATTATGTAACACACCACCAATAATAGAAAATATAGAACCGAATAACAAAAGATATTCCAGATATTAAAAATATTCAACATATCTATACATATAATAATAATAAAAATCTAACGTGTCTATACATCCTAGATTTTTGTAAAAAAAAATGTTGCAGGTGTATAGAAGTGTGTAACAGAATACATTTCAATCATTTTTAGAAATGGCTGTCTGCCTGTCTATCTGTCTCTTTGTCTGAACACGTATCACAGCTAAAATAATAAGTTCATGATAAAACTTCAATAAAAATCATGAAGCATATCCTCGAGTAACATTTAGTCTTCGTTTCGTTAAAATCGGTTCACTCTATCAAAAGTTATTGTAATTTTAATGACAACACGACGTAAGTACGAGAGAAAAGTAGATAAGTAAATGCATTTAATACATTCAGATAATATTATAAGTCGCTGTTTTCTTAGATTAGGTTTCACGCGGACGTAGTCGTGGGTACAGCTAGTTATAAAAGAAATAGTATCTCCACTACGTGACATTCCATGATACCGCCAAAAAATTTTTGATGTAGTATTTGACATAGCAAATTACTGTCAAAGAAATTTGTGCTCCATTGTTCATTGTGGTTTTTGGCAAACTTATCACTAAATGTCCAGCGCATTTCGCTTCACTAAGACAAATAACCGAGGTTCTTTTATGAAACTCATATGGCATATTGAAGTTGACTTCGGAAACTGCCGCTGTCAAATTAAACACTGGAGATATTTTGAAAACGATTTTGTTTCGTACGAAGGTCGAGCAATTGTCAGATAATAACATAAAGCAGCCGCTCGTCTCCCAATCGTTTGAGCAATTGCAACATGATATGACCGAGGTCGCATCACGAGTCTTAAAGAAAATTATTTCAGAGAGCAATCGAAATTCATCAGATTGGATGGGGGATGTCATTTAACTGTTCACATACTTTAATTCATACTTAGGCCCAGAATTCACATTCCTTTAAATGGCGTAGTAGGTGCTGATAAACCTGAATGCCTGTTACTGACATTTCGTGAAGTCACGACGCACTTACCTGTGTAGGGCATCACAGTTTTTAGAATCAGGCTTCATGATAGTGACGTGTCTTCTAACGTAAATTTGAAATTAATCGTTTATATAATATAATCGTTAATAAATTAATAAACTACCATCTCCTAGTATGTTTTGTACTAGCACGCTAGCTAGCTACAGGCACAATCTCCATACACATGCTTGTTCTTACCAGTAACTGGCAAGTTATTGTGCAGGTAACAAACATGTGTATTCTGGGCTTTAGTGATGTTTCAAAAGCGAACCGAAGTAGCGTGATAGCTTCAAGCTAATATGGCTAAAAAAAATACGATACGATGTTCAATATTCAATTTGGGTCGTAGCAAATCAATGCACACATGTACTTTGGAGTACTCCAGCACCCTGCTAAGGTCTTGCGACTCAAAATCAGTTTGTCACAAAATTCTGATACACGACGATGATACCTAATTTTGCGCGTAACCATTTTTACATACCAGATATAGGTGGCTAAATACTGGACAAGTAAATGTCGTATGAAATATTTTACATCTTTCTGTTAATTCTAAATTGATTTTCATACCTTTCATAAAAAACTGAACAAAACTTTAAATATAAACTATGGGACAAAAGTATTATCACAAAGTTGGGCCCTTCTAATACGGGCTCAGTCCCAGATACCCTCAATCTGGAACACGGCTCGATCGGACTATTATATATTACCTACGTTTTGCGTGGACCCATTCCTAAGCGTCATAGCGTTGTGTTAGGTAATTTATAATCTTCTTCAATATATAAAATGTAAAAATAATAGTTAGTATTTCTTTGATCTCTTCATAATAGAAGTCCTCAAGAGTAGCTATCTCTAGGGAAAACAATTCGGATTGCGATTCCGTTTCCGGTTGCATTAACTACAACAACTACCCAAAATCAGTCAAATTGCCGAGTCTAAATAAAATTGATATTTTATGCTTTTCTAATATTTTTATTGTGAAATTGATTTCAAAAATTTGATGAGTTTTGATGATGAGAAATTTGAGTTGTGATATTAAAAATAATCTTCTATAATACATATGTAAACTTAACATGTTTGTACTTTTCGATTTCTTTTTGATAAAAATTGCTAGTGCCTTAGACTTAATAGTTAAATACGCTTAAATCATTCTTAGAGATATCTATTTATCTGTGTTCTATCTATGCGTATAATAAAAGTGTAAATGTAACGTGTCTGGATTTTAGAGATTTTTGTAAAAAAAACAAAATGTTGCAGATATCTAGGAATGAGTAATGAAATAAATTTCAATCATTTTTTAAGATACCTGTCTCTCTGTCTATTTGTTTGAACACGTATCGCTGCTAAAGTACTGCGTCCACTATAAAACTTCTTAAAAAAACTCATAAAACATGCCCTTGAGTATCATTTAGTTTTTGTTTCATTGAAATCGGTTCATACTATCAAAAAATATTGTAATTTTAAGATAACGCGACTTAAGAGAAAAAAATGTATAAATAAATGGATTTAATTGATTCAGATGACTTTATTAATAACTGTTTTTTTAAAGAAGACTCCACGTGGACGAAGTCGCTGGCACAGCTAGTGTTATTTAAAAAATAATTATCATGATATATACATGAAATATAATCTTATACCTTTAAATGAGCAATTCTATATCTATTTCCGTGAAACTTAGTATATAGGTAGTTTCGGGGACGATAAATCGATCTAGCTAAATTTTATTAATAGAAAACTTTTTTTAACTCAGTTCTTAGGCAATGAAAAAATATAGATAGAATATAAAGTTAAATTTCGCCGGCGCGGCGCTGTCAAAAGAAAAAATAGCTCAGATGGAAATCGGTTACTTCGAAAATCCAGGTAACCACAGTTCAAATCCGAGTGACAGCATAAGAGATATATTTTTTACATTCTTTTTTTTTAATGTTAATTTTATGAGGTGAACCTAACAATCTATTTTAATTTAAAAATATTTTTTAAAGAACCAAGCTAGGCTCGGTCGCCCTAGTACTGTTATTAAAGTATTTAAAAAACTGTTTTATACGGATTACGTATCGAGCGACATGTATTTTCTTACCGCGGAAAAGTCACGAGTATCAGTTAGTAATACAATATAAATATACATGTATATGCATATAAAGATGGCAACCCTAAAGTCATATAACTTCCCAACGTGGAGTGAACGGGTTGGACGCCTTAAATTGCGGTAGTACCTACTGATGACAGATTACACGCCAAAACAGATACGAGGCAACAGAACATGACACGGGCGAAGCGGTGCGCGGCGCGACTCGTCTCGTACAATGGAAATGCATTTGGCACATCTCCAAAGAGCGACGTCATCGCATCACGGAGCGAAAATGTGGGTGGGCCTTTGTGAACACTTCCTGATACTGTTCAGACATATCAACCGTGTAAGTGACTGTAACACACCCTTTCGAGGAAAGTTTTTTGATTCATTCGACGATGAGTTATCGATTTTTTAAGTCAGATCAAATTTTTTGAAGCGAAAACTGCTTTAAGCGCTTTAAGCGGCATTAACGAGTTGTCATTTTCTTGTACACCCAGAATACCCCTGACTACTCCATTGAACAAATCCATCCAAAGGTTGCCTGTAAGAAATTGCTAATAGCAATAAGGGCGCCCATTGTACCAGTAACAAAATTTGAAATGTTCTTGTAATGAATGTATATAAATGGTGTACAATAAAGTTTAAATAAATAAAATAAAAATATTTTTGCAGAACATAAACTTATGCTTTCGCGTCATAACATGCTAGTAAGCGTGACCGATGGCATTGCGCTTGCGGCAGCGACGCGCACACTTATTTGATTGATATTTTGAATTGAGATTGTGCTGCCCACCATATACCTGATTAATTGATAAACTGTATAAAAATGTATGATTATTGTTCGAGGCGCCAATATATAGGAAAACCAGACTAATGATAATAATTTCAATTCACAAATTTATGAAATTTCAATAATTCGTGCTATAATTTATATAACAATGTAAAAGAAAACACAATGTAAATTACATTGTTTTGAGTTTTCTCTTCTGTGAGCAGTTCTTACGACTGTCTCGACTTTTTATATTCGGATCTTACGTGCTGTGGTATAAAATAAAATTCTAGGACAAAATGCTACTTTTTATGTTTAATCAATATACGTACAGTGGGATCATAACATTGTAATCATGTAAATGTTCCAATTAAATTATGTTTTCTAATGTCTTTTAATTATGGTTATTTTTATTTCTAAACAAAAATTGGTTTCGATGTAAATATAATTAAATGAGAAAGTATTAATCACTCATCACGCATCTGTACAAAATTTTTACTAAATTCTATGCGGACAAAGACAAATTTAGAAAAATAGGCCTAATCTATCTACTTTTCTCTCTTACTTAAGTCGCGTGGTCAATATGGATGTAATCGTATGATGAGTCTGAATTAAATGATATATATGATAGAGCCAAATAACACAAGATTATAAATAAAATATAAAATCCATTACGTGATAGACTAAAATCCTGCCAAAAACTCCTACATTCTAATTATCTATGTCGAAGATATAGATAATACATATTTATAGCTTGATCTGTGTCTGTGCGCCTATATTCATACATATATACTTCGGCATACAATAGAATAAGTAGCTATTACTTCAGACAACCAAGCATCGCTAGGGTAAAGTACTAGTCTAACCTAAAATTAATATGAGCAATTATTTCCCGTTCATACAGAAAATAAATATATACTACATAAAATTAATTTAAAGAATAAATCACCTTCTTAATACACAATCTCTATAAAGCTAAGCCTATGTTAATAAATTCTCATGCAAATCATAATTAATATCGAAGCACAAACGCGTGTTAAGTGAAAACACTGACGTCAGTTCATAAATCAGCGGCAACGGAGCGAATATGAATTTAAAATTATCGAGAAATAATATTTGTGGTACGTAAGTCATATTGTACTACCATGCTAAGACCACACGACACGACAAAAGCATAATGGCCGTCCAATCGCCGATAGTTTGTTCTATACAGTACGATTTGCTATTGTTTCATTTTCAATTACATCTTAAAATTAAATCAGGTCAAATATGTATTGTAGATACAAATAACTTAGTTTCTTTATGAATATACGTCGTAAACTAATTCATACTCAGATAGATCCAGAAATTAATCATAGATCGATTTTCGTTGACGCCTTATTCCGTGTTTTCCGTTACATTGATCAAAGCTGTATGTTTTTTTATCTTTATTTTTGGCAACCAATTTTTCAGATTATTACTGCCATTATCGTGTACTTAATAAAATTACAGGCGTCTTGTGATTATTTCAATACTCTAACAAGATGGTGGCTCCCTTCTTAGACCTTCCAAAGAGTTTTTGTGCCATTTTAGAATTTCATGCTCCGTGGTATAAATTTCTATTCACTTCACTTAAGCACAATAAACTAACTATATTACGCAAAACACCGCCAAATTTACAAAATATAGAGTCAAATAACACAAGATTATGAATTAAATATAAAATTCACTACATGACAGACTAAAATCCCGCCAAAAACTCCAAAGCTGTAGTTAATATTTTTGATTTCTAGGTTGTCACGCCAATGAACATGGAGGCACGACTCACTGACATGAAGGAGGTTGCAAATCTTTTTCATAAAATGATGCCATGATATCTACAAATAAATAAACTTAAGGGTTTTTGGGGGGATTTTAGTCTGTCATGTAGTGGGTTTTATATTTTATTCATAATCTTGTGTTATTTGACTATATATTGTGTAAATTTGGTGGTGTTTTACGTAATATAGTTAGTTTATTATGCATAAGTGAAGTGAATGGAAAATAATAACACGGAGCATGAAATTCTGAGATGCCACAAAAACTCCCTGGAAGGTTCTAGCAAGGGATCCACCATCTTGTTAGAATATGGTTTCACACGATGCTTAATGTTGGAATGATCACACGAAGTTTGTGATATTATTGACTACGTGACAATGGCAGTAATAATCGGAAAGATTGATTGCCAAAAATAAAGTAAAAAAAAAATAAACTTAATATTGCAATGTTTTTATTAGTTTTACTTTCTTTTCTATTGCATGTTTTTAATATTCTCTAGCCGTTGAACATGATCTCACATGATAACTGACTATATGGTCTAAGTTGGTAAAATACAAACTTAGCGGCGGATTGTTTCTCAATCGCAGCATCTGGAACAGACTTTGCTTTTTTATATAATAGAAGGCAAATGAACAGACGGGTCACCTGATATTAAGTGATCACTCGCAAGTGCCTTACCAGCCTGTGTAAGGGGAGGGAGAAAGGGAAGAGGAGAGGGGGAATGTGAGGTGAGCTTCCCGCGATCTTACTGACCGAACGAAACGCAATAATTTAAGCACTGTTACTTTACGTCGATTATCAGTGAGAGAGTAGTGCTACCCTGGGCGAGCCGACCTATTCAAGCTGAAACCAGTTATATATAGCATTAGCGTAGCTCTAGTATGCAACCGTAGGATAAAATATCAGATCAGAAACTTGCGATAGATCTCGTATTTGTTAAGCTTTGATGTCTAACTACTATCCTATTAAAAATCGGATGCCATTGACGTTTATCGCTTACCGACAACCAGTTTTTACTTATTACTGACAGCCAGTTTTCATTTTATTCTAGCCTTGAAGTGTACGTAGTATGCTCTATATGAGTACAAATAATGATCAGAAAGTAGTATGTCCTTAATAAATCTTTTTCTTTGTTCGGTTTGTTGCCATTACATTTTGACGTTCGTTTACTAAACATTTTAAAGAGAATCGTACCGTGAGGTATCGTAAAAGTCCGCATTTAGTTTCTCAACGCGTTTTTATTGTGGTCATCCGAGTCGTTTCGAATTATAAACATAAATTCTATAAAATTATACACAGTACTAAGCATTTGGATTTTCGGTGGAATAAAATGTCACGATGAACCTATAGGAAGGTGGTAAGCCATTTTCTAATACTCGCTTAGCCAACTACAACTCTCAATTTGCAAAACTATCACCAAGCATAGCGTAGCGTTAAACCATATAAGGCAGCTAGATGATCCAGAGATAATATACCCTATCACGATTTAATATTACAAATAAACAATAGATGAATCATCGACCGTAGGAACTAGGAACAATAGGGTTCCAAAATACCACCATGGTGTGGTAGTAATTTTGATGTTTTTTGGTCGTAAACTGATTAAGTATTTTTGATTTTGATTTTTAATAGGACTCGAATTTTGTCGAATCTATACCATAATGACGTCAGCCTTATAAGTTTTTTACCCTTCGTTTTATTAGGTATAAAGTTGTGTCATCACCATGTACCAGCCATCCATTTCTCAGCACCCATCATATTGAGTACATGATGAATTTACTTTTTTGTCAACTTTTTTAAGGATTTTCGTTATACGATGCGATGCAGTGCGGCCACCATAATGTGCGCGAGCATTTAGAATATGTACTTAATTTGAGTTATTTCTTGATATCATTAGTGAATTTTATGTCACGAATGGCCGCCCCTAATGTCTGGCCGCCTTAGGCCCGGACTCCTGGGCCTTAGGGCAAATCCGCCACTGCCCATAGTACAGAATAATTATACCTTTAACAGAAGTCCATAAATATTTCTATAATGGGCATCGGAGCAAAAGCAAGAAACAAAAGAAATCTACAGGACACACCACAGTATAAATGGTGTAAGCACAAGTACAATGTACTAATGAGTCTGTTTAATTTTTGTTTTTACGAGTACTAATAAATTTATTTCGATTCAAATGACGTTTGATTTCCCTACGGTCGTACAACAAAAACAACATGCAAAACAAATTAAAAAGGAGTCATTGTAAATTTATAACATCTCCAGGGTGGTCACGACTCACATGACCTTAGAGATGCTAACCAGCCTGTTTATTTACTGGGTGTTATCTAATTGCCGTCGCAATCTAGTCGGTCATGGATATGTTTTTTTTCTACACACCCTTTGTCCGCAACGTTGCTTCTGTTATTATAAATGCCAAAAATCGTAGTATTTGTGAGCAAGTATTGGGATTTTGTATTTATTATGATTATAGTTTTTTAGTTAACTATTAGTTACGTCTAAAACGACAAATTTTTAATGAGGTTATTGTCTTTATGATGGTTATATTTTGATCCTTTAAGGTTTTATTTAGCTATTATATGATACTCTACTATATGATATTTGGCTAGTATATGATTTTATTTTGATCCTATACCACCAGGCAAAAGCATTTAACAACAAAAAGGTTTGTAGTGATACTCTAAACAACAAACGAAGGTATACATGTAGGTAAACATGAGGTCGATGTCCTCACAGAGTAGTTTAAAGCTGTCTTGTACATTTTGATGCATCAATGTATTTTAGGACATTATTATAATTCGTACGTATAAACAGAAAGTAAAAGCGGAGTTAATTTCAAAGTATGTAAACATTTATTCGTGTCCATCATCGGGAGTACGCGAACACGAGCCGGCAGCACTAAATAATATGATAATGGGCCATCTATCAACGCTTATGCGTTCCTGGTAGCTATATTCGGTTACTTGTTGGTCTTACCAGCTATCCCGATTTTAAAGAGACGTCCCAATTTTAAGGACAAATATTCTTTTTTATATAACACGTTATAAGTTTTGGCATTTGATACAATTTCTGATTTTAAATGACAATGTGATCTAAGATAGTAAATACACTAAAATTAGAGGGGCTTGGCTTTTAAATGCAGGTGCCGGAACTCACCACCAGATGCTTGGCGACAAAATTCCAATTCAAGGGTAGTAGCTAGCCAGGAGGACTTAGAAAGGCTCCTACCACCATGCTGTGGTGGGTGTCGTCACTATGTTTTTCTTCACCGCGCGCTCCTTTTCAGTTGCTAGGAGTCGTACCTACGTCCATCTACACGATTTCTAAACACGCTATCAACTATCATCGCTATATCACTAAATGTTATATTATTTTGTTGAACGATACCATATTTTATTAGGCAATAATTATAATAGGAGCTATGAGAGGAGACGTCGCGTAAGCTTGATTGCTTACAATACTGTCTCAGTCAAAAATATGTGCCTGAAAAAACACTCCGCAGAACGTTGGGAACTTCAACTGACCCCGAATAGACCTTCCAAAACAGTTTAAAAATAATTACAGATATCTATAATCTACAATACATTTATATACAATACATATAATATAATATAATACAAACATTTCGGGACAAAAAAAAATAACCCGTTAATTGGCATGCGTGTTATCACTTTATTAATATTTTTTTAAATTTATAGACATTGGTCCGCAAAGAACCTGTCATCCACATCGTATCCTGATCTTATAATATTTACAAAACTCACTTAAAACAAATACCAAATATGAATAAAAGCTTTGCTTCTACATTTCTTGATACAGCCAAGGTTTTATGGACGATGCCTTGATTTATTACATTCAGATGTAGATGCTTTATTTTTTACGTTGTTCGAGCCATATTCTGTCAACAAGCATCGCATAATCCTATCACAATTTCATTTAAATATTTTACACAAACCCCGGTAATCATTACTTCATGTATGGCAACACTATTACTTGTAAACTTTATTCGTACACTTGACAGATATTATAACATTTGATAAATTTGAAAAACAGATGTAGTAAACTTTGTAAAATGCCTTTTTGTATTTATAAATTTGTAAGATTAAATTAATACAAACATTCAGTCTATGTCGTGAAATTTTCAGGCACTATGTCTTCGTGAATCGAAATGACTGAACGAAACACATCACCAGTTGTCAAAATTTTCCAATTTCGCTTATATTTACTTATTTTAATTTATTTCATAACGTATACAAAAAATGGTAAAGAGCGCGGGAGACTTAAATACTCCAGATTTTTTTTTATTGAAGTACTGCAAAGTGACTGCACTATACCTGATGGTAAGCACAGTGCAATCCAAAAATAATAGCGACCACCGATTGACACACTGTCCATCGCCGGTCGCCACTATCATGCCGGCCTGTAAAAAGCTGGATATGCACATGCTGATCCCGAAACGCGACCCGTAGAAGCGAATCACTATTACGGGCTTTTTTGCCATATACATGGTGATTGCGACCCAGTCAGGCCTGTAAAACCCTACCACCCCGCTTCCGCCATTGCCTCGTTCGTTATTCAGCAGGGTGTACCACGTGCAGGTGAGGTTGGCTTGGGTGTCTCAAGTCTTATGATGTTATTCGACATCCCTTACACCCCAAATGTAGAAAATTATTATTATCTACATTAAGTGGGATTTATTATGAGACGATGTTTTTCGACAGTATTTGTTATGGAAAAGTTAGGGCCTGATAGCGTATCATTATTATGAGTATAAAGACTACTTTCTAATGAGGAGTAGATAATTCCTGGACGGTCCAAAACCATAACGGTGTTATCACAAAAAGTTAAATGCGTATTAAATACTTGTTTTACAATGATTTCGATTTAAATGCACCGCGCTAGTCCGAGACAAGTTTGCGTTAGCCTTTTTTCGCAAATCTAATCTAACCTAACCAAAGCGAGACAAAAGAGCAAGATGGCGAACATTCCGCGAGCGCGGTGCATTTAAAACATAACCTTTTAAAAGCAAGAATTCAATATGTACTTAACTTTTTTATAATAACACCGTAAAGGTTTAAGCTCCATAAGCTCGAACATAGACCTTACGAGGTAAAGGTAAATAGACTGTTGCCTGCATAAGTTTAAAAAAATACCTGATTTATTACAAAACTTTGAAAAATAAGAAACTATTTATTGGTAAATCATTATTTTATGTAAAATATATTTTTCATTTGTACGTTTTTTTTTTTGTTAGACTATCAAATTTAAATTTACGATGTTGTGAAATAAAAAAAATGATCAACATTTTGGGATATGTGGCTTAAAAAATCAGCCAAATAATTAAATTATATGAAAGAAGAGTGAGAAAGAAAAACAAATGCCGAATACTAATTTTATTGGTTCACAAAGATTAAAAAACTACAGGATATATTTCAGTATAGCCTCTCGCCGTCATAGGGAGCTCCATCTAGTTCTGGTTGCCTGGTACCTTCCGGTGGTAAACCCCAGCGCGGCCTGCAACCGTTGTGCGCGTGGTACTTCGGAAGTCTATCATCACGAATCATTTCATAAGCCAATCTCGCTATACCTTCCTGATAGTCACTGATACCTGTCTTATATAGACAGGGACGGACGTATCCGAGAACTGTGGGATAGAAAGAGAAACTACTTTGAATCCTTCCCATTAAAAAACATCAAGAGCTTAGTGTCCTCTAGCTTGATGCCTAAATACATGATAAAATATTTTTTAGTTCTTGGTTGCCAGTTGTAAGCCAGCCACTAATTATATGCAAATTTTCATGTAGATTGCTAGTACCCGGACGTCGAGCGACCGAGTCTAGCTCGGTCCCATAAAAAAAAAAACATTTTCAAATGCAAATATACTGTTAGGTTAGCCTCACAAAATTAGCATTTTTCATAAAAAAAAAGGATACTAAAAAAGACATCACTTTTGTTGTCACTCGGATTCGAACTGGGGTTAGACGGATTTTCGGAGTAGCCGAATTCCATCTGAGCTTTTTCTATTTTGACAGCGGCGGCGAAATTTACGTTTACATTCTAGCTATATATTTCATTTTTTTGTAAGCTTTAAAATTTCGAAAATAACTCTAAGAAGTTCACGGATTTATATGAAATACGCGAAGAAATATTTATTTTATTAAATAAAAAGAGATAATAAAATGATTTAGGAATCTTCAATCAGTTAGTTCTCTAACACGTCGTCATCTAGAGAACGGAAATGAGTTCTCTTTTATACATTGTTAAAATGTTTGTTTAGATTTGTGCGTAATTCAGAACTCAGAACACTTACCGCGCGCATCGCGTCACTACCGCTCCGGGAATGCAAAACAAATCAAAAAAATTTAATGCTTTTTCACATTGAAAAAGCGGCCGCGACTGTCGACATGCATATAAAACTTTCACCTCTCAGATATATTAAATATACTCGTAAAAAAGGTAAAATTATTACATACATAATTAAATAATGACATATTACCCCAATATAACCACAAATACATTTAATTTCGTGGTATTACAAGCTGTACCCGCGCGGTTATTCACACATTTTGTCATTTTTCTTGCCACTAATATTTATTGTTAAAAATAGACAAATTATTGCAAAATGGATGACATTAAATTATTTTGTGTTGAAATATACAAGGATACCAACTTTTATGACGTTCGGATCAACGTCATAAAATTTGATTTACTGCAGCGACATCTAAAACAGTGATGAGTTATCGTAAAATGTATAATACCAAAACCGTCTTTATGGAGGAACACTTTGGTTATCAAAGCTTGTTTATTTAAAGTATGTATTATATTACATATGCCCATAGTAACAACATAAACTTTTAAGCAAGACTTGTAAGTAATAAGCCAATCACGCGAATGTACTGCCAGATGTCATAGGAGTTGTTGAGGTATGTATGCTTGGTACACATATATTTTTCAACAAGTCATATATGTAGGAATAGTTAGCTTAGGTTAGCTCATGCAACAGCCCTAGCCGAGGTGTGCCGTGCACCCTTGAGCTAGTTGTCAAATAAAATCGGCTGCGTGCCTTAAGCGCTCGCTCTAGTAGTCCAGTGAAGTTGTTAAGACCTTGCTAGGTCAATAGCGTAGTCATTTCGAAAAAAAATACTACAGGATATCGTATCTTAAGATAAGCACTCTGTCACTCAGTTCGGCGAGCGTGGGGCCTTTAATACGAAAGTATGCAAATTTTTATAAAGCAAGTATTCAATACGTATTTAACTTTTTTGTAATAACGGATAATCTTGCATCATGACATGCTAATGAGCGTGAACGAACGCATTACGCTTACGCGGTTTGCATCAGACTAATCTGTACATATAATATTGGTATATTGTATTGAGATTGTGCAGCCCATCATATATTTGATTTTTTTTTCTTTTATAGAAGCACGACAAAGTGACTGCACTAAGCCTGATGTTAAGCATAGTACAATCCAAAAACATCGGCAACCACCGAGAGACAGATTATCCATCGCCGATCGCCGCTGTCATGCCGGCCATAATGACGAAAGACGCCCGGTACTGGATATACACAGGCTGATCCCAAAACGCGACGCGCAAAAGCGAGTCACTATGACGGGCTTTTTCGCCATATGCATGTTGGTTGCGACCCAGTCGGGCTGTAAAACCCTACCACTCCGCTTTCGCCATTGCCTCGTTCGTTATTCAGCAGGGTGCACCACGTGCAGGTGAGGTTGGCTTGGGTGTCTCAAGTCTTAAGATGTTACTCGACACACCTTACAACCCAAGAATATAATGAACTGTATAAAAAATATATGATTATTATTCGGAGTGCCAACCAACCAATACTTTTACAATTTACATACAAATTAATTTACAAATTTTGGAATTCATTTAAAAATTCAAAACAAAACACAGTTATTCTTTTGTTTTAAGTTTTCACTTCTACCGGCAGTCTTTCTGACTGTCTCAACGTTTTTTGTCGTTTGTTGCAACGTGATAATCTCTGTAAATGTCAATCTGTGTAAAATTTGTGTGTTTATGACGTTGTGACGTTGTAGGAGATAATCTCAGGAAGTACTGGTCTGATTTGAAAAATTATTTTATTGTTATATAGCTCAATTATCGAGGACGGTTATAGGCTATATATTATCACGCTAAGATCAATAGGAGCGGAGTACTAATAAATAATGTTTAAAAATCTGTTTTTTTTTTTCTAGAAAGAGCTTCCGCTGCTTGTAGCCTTAACGAAGTTGCGGGCAGAGGCTAGTCACATTATATAGATAGAACAATAGCTGACAAAAATCTCTTCCATGCAATCTTCGGATGCATGTATCCCATTTGAACTTATTTATTCTCAAAGGAATACAATTTATATACTAAATTAAACATATAAAAATAAAAGAGTGCAAAATACTTGCAAAGATTAAAAAGACGCGCCTGAACTTTGCATGTGAAGAACCATTAACAAAGAATCTTATATGTAGCCATTAACAAACTATAACATACTAAACGCAAATCCACGCCGGATTCGAATGGATGATCGATTTCAGTATCCGTTTCAGAAGATTAACATAAAACATGAGAAATATACAATGTATGGTTAATTTAAGTAAATCAATTGTGTTGATGTAAATGTTTGGAGAGTTTTTAGCCGGAACTTGGGATTGAATTGTGTAGCTTTTATTTTTTATTCATAACTAGCTGTGCCCACGACTTCGTCCGCGTGGAACCTGATATCCAAAACGGTGATTAATAAAATAAAGTCAACTGAATCTGTTAAATCTAATTACTGTCTAATTTTCTCTCGTAATTGAGTTCCGCCCTTATTAACATTTAAATAAAATGACAGACCAAACCGATTTTAACGAAACAAAGACTAAATGTTACTCGAAGTTATGCTTTCTGCATTTTCAATTTTTTTTTTATCCTAAACGCAGTACTATAGCTGAGTTGTGTGTTCACACAAACAAAGAGACAGACAAATAAACGTTTATAATTTCTAATAATTGAAATTTATTTAATTACTTTTTTTTTCTCGAACTAGCTACGCTATTGACCTAGCAAGGTCTTAACAGCTTCACTGAACTACCAATTTTATTACTTACTAGCGACCTGCATTCGCACGGATGCAATGTGGATATCCATTTTAACCGAGCCCTACGTAAAATCACCAGTGCCCCATGGTACATCCGGAATAAGGATCTCCACAGGGACTTGGAGATGCCTTCTGTCTGGGCGTATACAAAAACACTCGCAAGTAGTTATTTCGAAAAAGCCGCGAATCATCTCAGCCCTTTAGTGGTATCCGCCGCGAACTATAAACCCGTACCCGACGCTGCGCAGTATAGAAGATGACCGCGACACATTTTTACCGACCCTCCTGATTCAATTACGTCAGCGAACGATCAGTACCAGTCTGTCTCTTCAAACAGAGCGTGTTCACGCCTACGCCCGCGTAACCACAGATCACGCCGCCGTAGTCTGGGGGTAAATTTCGCTCCCGCACACCAGATTAGGCCCCCCTCGGCAGCGGCTCAATCCTAGGTCCGTTCCTTCGGCATGGAGCCCTTGAGTACGCTGCTCACGCGATAGTGACACGAACCTTACATCACTGCTACAACATC
This sequence comes from Antheraea mylitta, assembly GCA_014332785.1. Classification (NCBI taxonomy): domain Eukaryota; kingdom Metazoa; phylum Arthropoda; class Insecta; order Lepidoptera; family Saturniidae; genus Antheraea; species Antheraea mylitta. Next base: position 185,963 of record JACEII010000110.1, read on the forward strand.
ACCTATACACACGTGCACGCCTACACGCTTACACGCTGTTTTTCTTTTTCAGAGAAATAAACGAGAAAGAGTTCTACCCTTATTTTTCCCTATCCTATCCTATATACAATAGTTTAGAGGATTTTTTCCGACGCAAAATACATATAGGAGTTGTTGAGGTACGCATGCTTGGTACACATGCATGTTTCAATAACTCATATACGTATATCTAGATAGCTTAGCTTAGGTTAGCTCAGATAGGTCGCAATTTTTGCACAAAACAGGCGACAGCCCAAGCCGAGGTGTGCTGTGCACCCTTGAGTTAGTCGCTCAAACATCCCAAATCGGCTGAGTGCCTTCAGCGCTCGCCTTAGTAGTTCGGTGAAGCTGTGAAGACCATTCCAGGTCAACAGCGTTTTCATTTCGAAAAAAAAAAAGATATCTCATAGATGGCGCCACGTTTTAATTTTTAATTTCTTTTTCAACTCCAGTTTATTTTATGGTGCACAAGTTTTACTTTAAAAATGGATAGCAGATGAAACGTGCTGTAGAATTAATCCATAAGATACATATAACTATTTCTGATTTTTTTACTACATAGTGACTTAGTGACTCTGTTCGATAAGTGTATATCTGCATCATCACTATATTATTATATTCTACATTATTTTTTTTTATAAGTAATTCCGATTTTCATTAATAATGATTCGATATTGACCACAAATTCTTGTGTAGCCATTAGAACTAACTTCTTAAATGCGTAAGCAGCGGCTCCAGTGTCGGTTTGTCCAAATCCCGTTCGTATAACTCTCGCGCCACTTTCATCAGTTCAGTGTCTTTAATCGCCAACTTCGGTGCCTGAGTGAGCGATACTTTATCTTCCACCACCTTCTCTCCAGGAGGCACGCATGGCTTACGTTTCTTTTCGCGCGGTTTGAATGGACGTGTTTTGAATTCTGCAGAATATATAGTTAATTTTCAGATAAATGCATTCAATATTTAAAATGAAAACGTTTCTAGGTGCGTTCAGCGATATTTTTGGTAAGACAAAAAATTTGAAATTTCGCGTCAGCGACGTGTTAGTAAATGTGACCGACCGTATTGCCTTTACGCGAGACTGCGACGAGTAGTATAGCGACCTGTGTACCTTTATGTAATATTGATATTTAACCTTATAAAAATGTATATATATATATATATTCCTTGGAGCGCCAATAGACGTGGAAACCAGACTAATGTTAATAATTTACTATGTAGTGGTCGAGCCAAGCTGAAGCTATTATTGTTTTCAGCACGAATGGGTCGGCTCGTCCGGGGAAGCACCACCCTCTCACAGAAAACCGACGTGAAGTAAGAGTGCTTGCATTGTTGCGTTTCTTTCGGTTAGTAAGAGAGCCGGAGACCCGCCTACCCTCCCCTTCCCCTTCCTCCTTCCCTTCCTGTCCACCCCACCCTCCTCCCAAACACAAGCTGGCTACGCACTTGAGACTCCCCTGGTGTTGCAAGTGTCTATGGACGGTGGTGATCACCTAACATCAGGTGACCCATCTGTTCAATTCAATATATAAATTATAATACTTAAATATTGTAAGTCACGCTAAATTTAAAAATTCAAAAAAGAAACACAGTTAATTCATTGTGTTGAATTGATGCTTAGCTTATGACAGACTCGACTTTTTTTTAATAATTTTACCACATAACCATACTTAATCCGACAAATAGGCAAAGACTATATTCTCGTCTATTCTAACCATACATAATTGAAAAGAATATCTAATAATGAATGCATGCAAGAAAAATATTATTATCTTTGATAATGAAATTAAGTATACACTAACCTTGCGATAAATGAGCACAGTAATCATTGTAGTAAGTTGACTGTCCGCGTAAACTTTTCGTTGTTTGCTTGATAAATTTCTCAATTTCCTCTTCGGTCCATGCTTTCTAATATACAACATTATATATAAAAATCATTAGTATACAAAGTAATTACAGATGACTCTTCTTATCATATTACATTCATTGTCTACAAGTACAAATTATCCATTCTCCATCATACGATGGATATAAATAATTAAGCTCTACATTTCTTTTTCTTGGGGACTAAGCAATAATGATAAAATTTAGCAGAGATAACTTGAGACCGGCAAAAGATTATAGACATTAAGTAGTACCTAAAGATAACATTAGAAAAAAAAAAAAAAAACAGAAATACAAAATTATGTTTATAAGTACGAAGTCCCGGACACTAGCTAGTAATAAAAAAGTATGCAAACATCGTAATATGACGTATTTGTTTTATTCTAGATTAATAATATTGTTGTTTAATAAATCTTAAACAACAATAACATATCATTATATAGCTGAAAGTAGTATAGTTGTGAATTTTCAATTCAAGAGTCGCATTTCGGTGCAGCGTCGATGTACGCTTTGACTTTTGGAAGGGAAGTCACTGCTTCGACGGTTTTCTTAAAGATCAGGTACTTCTTGTCGAGATTCGGTTCTTGGAGCATCAGCTTGAAGTAATCGTATAAACCGGCGAACACGAGATCACCCACGTCAACTTTCCAAGTGCGATGTGGCCGTTATTCTTCTCCAGTATTTCGTTCAGTTTCTCGATCAGAAATATGTATTTGCGTTCACGGAACTCAGCTAATTTCCTCGCTTTCACTGCTTCGTCCTTCTAGTAATGGTATGCGGCAGCGTTTGTACGATTGTCGTTGAAGAACTCCACGTTCTGGTCAATCTCGAAGTCTTCCTCGAGGTCTGCACCGCTAAGGCCACACTTGCCACCGAGTTATCTACATATGGCAGTGCTCCGAGCGTACTGCCTGCCGTCGATCTTCAACACTGACATTTGGCCGAATGGAGTCTTGGGCTTGAATTCTGGCCATTCCTCCATCGGTATCCGCTTATCTTCGAATTCCTGTCCACCGTAGGCGGCAACATTCCCTGACCTTCACCGAGCGCCTTTATGGGAAAATAGTACATAGCTACTATCGGCATTGTTATTTTTTATAAACTTTTGTGAAATATTTGAAACTCGAGGGCGCTTCACTCACGTCATCTTCTCAGTACGTAAAATAACAAATGAGAGTAATCGTTTTTCAATATAAATCCATGTAAATCTTGTTATCATTTCCGACTTTGTTTAATTCCTTATTAACCTCAGCCAACAATATCGCCAACATAAAAATAGATAATAAAGTATATATGATCTGTAGTATCTATTTTGGGTAGTAATTAAACAAGAGCAATTTAACATACGTTAGCTACGGTCCGCGTCATTTCGTTTGCGTGGAATGAATGACGTCAGTTTGATAACAACCTACACAGTTTGTGATATTATTACAATGCGGCACGGTCATCTTCGATTATAAATAGGCGGATATAAAACAATGCAGTAGGTACTCTTTTGATTTGAAAGATCTACAGCGGCTGGTCAGAGCGACTGTTGGCGTGCCGATGCACACTGGACTAAAAATCGACTAATTTTATATTTGTCATTTTTTTTTTGTTTAGAATAGTTTCAACTACTATTATGATACTTATATAAAAACTTGAGTTAATTTGACTTAAAAACTGTTAAGTTATATTTTATCTAAGTAAATAGTTTTTTTTTTTTATGTCATAGGAGGCAAACGAACAGATAGTTCATCTGATGTTAAGTGATCACCACCGTCCATATACACTTGCAACACCAGGGGAGTCGGAAGTGCGTTGCCAGCTTGTGTTTGGTAGGAGGGTGGGGGAGGGCAGGAAGGGAAGTTGGAAGGGGAAGGTAGGTGGGTCTCCGGCTCTCCCACTGACCGAACGAAATGCAACAATGCAAGCACTGTTACTTCACGTCGGTTTTCTGTGAGAGGGTGGTGCTTCCCCGGACGAGTGGACTCATTAGTGCTGAAACAATAATAGCTTCAGCTTGGCTCTACCACTACTGAAATACTAAACGTTGTATGTACGTACTAAACGTTGTATGAAGCTGACATAAAATATCAGAATATCTATGAAACCGTCAAGAAAACCGTAGTATCCTTCCATGCCGTTATAAGACTAAATATTTATGATTTTTTGGCATACTTCATTTGATATATAAAAGGTGAAATTTTTAATAGATAATTTAGAGTACCCAAAAGAAACAGATGTAAATATTTTGATTCTGACTTACTTAATTGAAAGCCAATTTGCAACCTACAGCAGGTACGACACCACGCTTTATGATTTTGATTTTTTGTATAAATGAGTATAAACGTTTATAAGATAAAGCGTCATATTTTTCCTGAAAAATTCTTAATATTTTTTTTTTTGATTACCCAATATCTATTTCCTTCCATAAACTATTCTTTTATGTTTATTATTATACAATATGAAACAGTTTTCTAGCACGTCGCGTGTGTCTGTCTCTTTGTCTGTTCGCGGCAACTCGAAAACTACTCAACAAGTTTTCATGTGATTTTCAGCAGTAGATAGCGGGACAACGTCCGCCGGGTCCGCTAGTAACTAGTTTTGACTTTACTGGGATATTGTTTTATTTTTTTTAATTAACCTAGTGGGCGCCCAGTGGTCGACATTCGACCATATTTAATTGCTTTTGTAAAGTTTGAACTTTATTAGAGTTCTTTTGTCAAAGGGTACTTCTATAATCAAAGGTTTTTATCATGGCTTCTCAGTTATTTGCCATTTGCCATGATCTTTAATTATATAAATATAAAATCAACTAAGTGTAAATAAAAATTGAAATTAATTACAAGATAGATAACTTTACGAAAATAAAGAAATTTATCACAACCCATGACACAATTTTTAATTAATTTTACACGACACCATGGGATGGTATTTCTGGGTGATATTGAATTAAATGTAGTCTGTTCATTATGAGAAATAGTGATATGCCCAGTATCATCGTTTGGAAAAGTAATGGATGCGCAATACAATCAAATGGTGAATCCAAGACAAACACGTTTTTAATACTACCATTAGCTTTTGAAAATAAATTCTTTTTTGTTGATACATGAGGTTGAATTGCAACATTGTAACCGCAGAGGTCAAGTTATGGAATACTTTTATGAACAAAATTCCTATTTTGATTATACAAAGTAATATTTGGCTCATTTTTTTTATTAATTGATAATTTGCAGTGAGTTGACCATAAAAAATAATAAACATCACAATAATAGTTATATTTTATAATATCATTGTTGAATGTAGAATGAAAAATGGTATTTAGAACGTAAGAGTTAAAAAATACATAAAGTCGAGCATAGCAACCTCCTTCACAACCCTTTTTGAAGTTCGTAATTATTGACGGCTGTCAAAATGTCTTATTTATTTACATGTGTGGATATGTTGTGTAAAATTCGAGTAGTAGTGTGAGTAGTGCATATTTTAATTAATTTAATGTACTTCTAATGCATTTTATATAAAATAAACAGCTTTCTGCACCTTTCCGTCATATAAACTTTAACTATGCCAAATTTCAAGTTCACCCGTTGACGGCAAATAGGTTAAAAAGGGGTACAATTTTTTTGCTTCACGTATCAATATATAGATATATTAATATAATAATTATATATTATTGTATTAATACAATAATATATATTAATATATTAATAATGTATGAGTACCTACTTACATCTTGTGTCCCAACTTTTGGATCTAACCATTTTCCTTCCAATTTCGCCCATCGGTTTTCCGGTCTACAACTGAAAATGACACAACAATACAATTTTTATATCTGGCTCTAATAGAGGAAACGAAACACACAACATTATTCCTATTGCAATGTGACTACAATTACTTATGGTTACAACTTAGTTACATATTATTATTTCGAAATGATGATATTAGTGGAAAGCGTGTTCGGACACAGTGTGGTGATAAAGGTTTTTCGAAGTCTGCCTGACCTTGCTAGCACTCTCAAGTTAAAGATCTGTCGCCAAACACTTGGTGGAGTCCTACGGCAGGTGCACTTGAGAACCAGAATACTGTAGGTGTTATCACAAAAAAGTTAAATACGTATTGAATACTTGCTTTAAAAAGGTAACGTTTTAAATGTACCGCGGTCGCTGAATGTTCGCCATCTTGCACTTTTGTCTCGCTTTGGTTAAGTTGGGTTAGACTTGCGAAAAAGGATAACGCGATCTTGCCTTGGGCGAGCGCGGTGCATTTAGAACGAAACCTTTTTAAATGAAGTATTCAATACGTGTTTAACTTTTTTATAATAATACTGATAAGACGAGATTATAGTTAAAAGCCATAAGATTTTATGCTTTATGCATAGAACAGTGTATATAGTACAGCAGTAAGATTATACAGTACTTTTGTCCCTGAACTCTATGATTTATACTTACATTTTCGTTTTCTTTATCGGATGCTGTCGGTATTCATCGAAATATTCCGTTAGAAACGACATTATTAACACTTGATAATTTATTTACAAAATATTAATTATATTTAAAAAAAAATATACACGCTAACTGTACGTCAATAAACGTCAATTAGTTTACTACAAACTTTTCTGTAATTCCATAAAAAAGTATTATTGGTGTTAGACATTAGTGTTAGGTTCGTTTGTTTGTGATGAATTCTATTTCAATGAATCGACTGAGCACTATTTTTCCATGAAACTTTCTTTCATAATAAGCCTTAAGTTATTGCGGTTTTGCATGTCAAGCGAAATCAGTTCAGGGGTGTACAACATTTTTCAACTTATGATTAATGTTTAATTAATTATCTACTGCGTTTATTACTATGTGATTAATGAAACCCTTTTTTGATATAATTGTATGAACATCACATAATAATAAAGAAAATTTGCATAAAATTATAAAAAACAAGCAAAATAATTTTATTTCTACATGATTTATGTGGGGCGTGTCTGCGAGATATAAAACCTTAATAAACTAAGAAAATAATAAAGCATATTCTCGAATAACGATTACTCTTGGTTTCATTAAAATCGGTTCACTCTATCAATATATATATATATATATATATATATATATAAGATTTGTTTTGCCTAATGTTCCATGAGTTGATAGCAGCATCAGAATTGAGGGGAATCTTGTAGAGTTAGTTGATAATACTGTATTCTTGGGTATCACACTGGATTTAAAATTACAATGGGGTCCTCAAATTAAACAATTGGCAAGCAAATTAAGTTCTGCTGCATTTGCAGTACGTAAAATTCGCCAGCTAACTGATATTGCCACTGCTAGGTTAGTCTACTTCGACTACTTCCATTGCTTAATGCCTTATGGCATTCTGTTGTGGGGGACAGCAGCTGAGGTAGACACCATATTTTTATTACAGAAACGAGAAGTTAGAGCAATTTACAATATGGAACCTCGTGAATCCTTAAAGACTAAGTTCAAGGAATTCGGTATCTTAACTCTGCCTTCCCAATACATTCTTGATAATTTAATGTATGTCCGAAAGAACCTTGATAAACTGGATTTTGTAAAAGGCCGGCATAGTCTAAATACTAGGAACCGTGACAAACTGGTTATCCCATGTTTTAGACTTAGTAAAACGAGTAATAGTTTTTTGGGAAATAGTGTACGGTTCTATAACAAAATTCCAAAGGATATTACCGATTTGCCTGATTGTGAATTTAAGCGCCAAGTCAAGCGGGTTTTGGTTTCAAAAGGCTATTATAGAGTGGATCAGTATGTGAACGATAGTGATGTCTGGAATTCACTCATCTCTGTGCATCCATTAAAATTTTTTTTCCATTAAAAGTTTCTATCATGTATTTAATATAGTCTAAATATTATATATATTAAAAAGATAAACCAGATCGAATTTCTTGCCGGTTCTTATCGATGACTGGGTTGTTTCCGAACCGGTGGTAGTTTTTGACGTTCATAAGTGCATTATTAGGGCCTAAACTTAATAAAGTATTTTTGATTTGATTTGATTTGAAAAGTTATTGTAATAATATATTCAGATAATGATTTTATTAGTCAGTTCTTTAAATTAGCTTCTACGCGGACGGTGTCGCGTCCACAGTTAGTTTTTATATATAGTTCCTATTTGTTTATCTAGCAAAAAGTTTATGACGTTTGTAAATGATATAATGATTATTATCTGTTTGGAAATAGGCAGAGGTAAAGAAGTTAAATACATTTTTCTTCGCAGTTTCTCAACGGATTACTTTTTTTTTGTTTAATACCTAATACATAATACCTAATACACACTTTAGTGTTATTTTTAAAGTTTTTTTATTCGTTTATTGACTAAAGGAAGACTGAAAAAATTTTGGACGGATTGTGTGAAAGATGATACGTGTAAAAAATGTAAATACTAAGATGACATCTAACAAGGGAGAGTGGAAAAGACACGTTGTGCTGGTTGTGCCGACCCTACTTAGGTGGAATAAGATTAAGAAGATGGTGTTTTTTATTTACTTAGTATTGATTCTTGAAATTTTAATGATTGCTAGTCGAAATTCGACCACTAATACCAATAAATTAATGATTTAACGACGTTTTATTTAACGGTAATAATGACATTTATACAAAACCATCAGGTTTAGAACCACTGTTAGTTTACACACAACCTGTACATATACAATTTTTATAACGTCGACCTGTGCACAGCGCAGCGAGCGTGACCAGAGCGAATAAATCAACCGATCAACATATTTTTAGCCCGTAATACTTTGTCGTAAAATCGTATCTGGCTTTATGAAGGTCATCATCGATTGAATCACACGAATAAACTCTATTTATGTTGTGTAAAAGATATTATGCACTGTAGAATGACGTTCACAGCCAACTGAGAACGCAACAAGGTTGGATGGTTAGTTAACACATCTTTATCCAATCCGATTTTGTTGAGTTAATTAATATTTCCACACATTCGTTTTTTTTTTTATATATATATCATATAAGAGGCATACGAACAGACGGGTCACTCGTTGTTAAGTGATCAACGCCGTCCATAGACACTAGCAACCCCAGAGGAGTCGTAAGTGCGTTACCAGCATGTGTTTGGGAGAATCGAGAGGAAGGGGAGTTGGATTAGAGGAGAGGTGAAAGGAGAGGAGAGAGGAAGGGAGAGGAGAGGGGCGATGGGTCTCCGACGCTCTCACTGACGGAACGAAACGCATCAATGCAAGCACTGTTACTTCATGTCGGTTTTCTGTGAGAGGGTTGTGGGGACGAGCCGACCTATTAATGCTGAAACCAATAATAGCTTCAGCGTGGCTCTACGACTTACAAGTATAATATAAAGAGATAATAATAACAATTATACGTAATAAACTTGTGTCTTTGTTTACCAAAATATAGTTCAATGGATAACTATTATAAAACTAGTCATTTTATATCCATCTAAATGCTGGGCTACGAAAGAGACGGCTGAGAGAAAACTACATATGGCAGTGATGCGAATGATAAAGTAGATGCGTGGTGTAACTAGAATGGATATGATTAAGAATCAATATATCAGAGAAAGTTTAAAAATAGCACCAGTGACGGAGAAATTGAGGAGTAACAAGTTAGCATAACATGTCAGGAGGAAAGATGCAAACAATGTAACTAGAACACTAGCCCGTTTGGAGTTTTTGGCGGGATTTTAGTCTGTCATGTAGTGGATTTTATATTTTATTCATAATCTTGTTTCTTGACTCTATATTGTGTAAAGTTGGTGGTGTTTTACGTAATATGGTTAGTTTATTGTGCATAAGTGAAGTGAATGGAAAATAATACCACGGAGTATGAAATTCTGAGGTGGCACAAAAACTCCCTGGAGGGTTCTAACAAGAGATCCACCATCTTGTTAGAATATTGATTGACACGACGCTTGATATTGTAATGATCGTACGACGCTTGTAATATTATTGATTACTCGACAATGCCAATAATAATCTGAAAGATTAATTGCCAAAAATAAAGATAAAAAAAAAAAAAACTAGAACACTTTTGAGTATGACAGTGGACGGATATAGGAGTAGAGGAAGACCGGAACGGTATGGACAGATTATGTGAAAAATGATACGTGTATAAAAGGTGTAAATACTGAGATGACATTTAATAGGTGACTTTGAAAAAAAAAGACACTACTTATGTGGAATAAGGGTAAGAGTTCAATACATAACAAAATAAACAATAATTATTAATTTAATGCAAAAAAAATATTTGGGGAAACAGAAAATAATTGATAAGTAGTCAGTTAACTAGTCAGTATGCGCACACAAAGTTTATTAATGAGATATGTGTCAGAAATCATAACAAAAAGTAAGTTTCTACAGAAATTAAGTAAATGGGAGTTTTTTTTTCCACAAACACAACGATGAAAGAAAATAATAAAAGTGTCAAGATTATTTATTCCCATTTTCCTAGTGTTACTTACTATAAATTTTTGTTTCCCTATTTGTCACGAGATTCTGGTAGACACTTATACATACATATCAAAGTCTCAAATACTATTTTTACATAATTGTTAAGACTACTATTTTTTTTTCATTTTAAGTAACCATTCTTACCTTAAATATTATAAAAGGGAATCGGTTAAACCCTAAAATCTATGAATTCTCAAATAACTATTTTGATGTGAAACATCTATAGGCGGAGGGTAAACCGGATTGTTGGCATGGCGACGCAAACCACGAACATTGCACTATTAACGAAATACTCCAAAACATTTGCAACCCTATCTTGTAGGCCACTTGTTCTACGAGTGTTACGTGGCACGCGCAGACGACCTAGCGCCCTTTGATAACTGTCGCCAACATACCGCGCCTTGTTGATTTTTTGTATTTGATAAAAATGAATATTTATGTAATAAAATAGTCACTATTTTATGGAACTTATTTGTATTTTATAAAGCTTTATCTTTTATTATGCCATAACGGATTCCTGTCTTAGTCTGTTCTTTTATGCATATAAGTTATACAAAACAATTTTGATGTTTCACATCTGCCATAAGTCCCGTGACGGCTCAATTTTGTTAAATGAATGTATTTTTCAATGAGATTTTAATATATCATATTTTGTTACAATAGATAAATATATTAGTTTAGTAGTAGTACGTTTCATTTCTATCGACCGTAGGCCCTAATTGACTCGCGAAACTAAATTGTGTGTGCCACCGAATAAAAAATTGCTAACATCCGATTTGCAGGCGCTACTTAATTTAGGAGATTCAGTTATTATAGCGGGGGTACCTCAATAGCGGGAACGTTATCTGGAATAGTCCGTGTCCCTCTCGTAACGGGAGGATACTCGACGAACTAGGTAGGGTTCTCGCGTTTGACGTCATAGTCCCTTCGGAACCCACGCTCTATCAAGATCATTGCCGACCCAGTTTTAGACAGCTCTCTTAAAAAATATCACGCTTCCTGTACGACTCATACAAGTCGTACACGAACTTGATTCAGATCATCGCACCTGTTTTACAGTTAGGTCACAGTTCAGACAGGATTCCGGACGTGTTTGTGTCTAAAGCCGACGCGGATTAGGCCATCGATTCCCTGGTTGATTATCTCCAGACCGCCGTCAGGGTGACCTCGAAAGAGGTACAAGCGGCGAACGATCACCGTTTTATGCTCCCTGACGACGTGAGAGCATTGATCACGAAAAAGAACGCCGCGACTCGAGCTTACGACGCTTACCCGTCTGTAGAGAATCGCGATCGTTTAGGTTCGTTACGAAAAACAGTCAAGTCTCGTATTTCTGAGATTCGGGGCGACAGGTGGGATAGACTCCTGGAGGGCCTCCAGCCGTCTCACCTGTCGTACTGGACTCTAGCACGAAGTCTCAAATTAGATATGGTCACTCCAATGCCTCCTCTCGACAGAGGCCCCGGGTTGGCTCCCGCGTTAGATAGCATAGATAAAGCAGAATGCCTTGCCGCAAGCTTAGAAAAACAGTGTTCGCCAAACACTGATAACACTGACCCTTTCCATAACGGATTAATCGAATCAGCTGCTCCGCAGCTGATTCG
>JACEII010000110.1:221667-302020 GCA_014332785.1 Antheraea mylitta
TACAAAATTAGATTAATTTTAATTGTAGCTCTGTTAGATCAAAGGAGCTTAACGGCGAATTTTGGACCTTATAATGTGTGATAAAAACTACTAATTACCTTATTTCAAATATTTCAAACAGACCTCGTAAATGAGTATTAATTAATGGAGATATATTAAAACAAGTAATTACTTTTACTTTCCTAAACGGATCGATAAGCAAATGGGTCAATCTCAATACAAAGATACTATTTATACGTAATCAATACCCATCTGGTTGATTATAATACCGCGCCCAGGTCCACTTGTCTCTCTAATGACAGAATGATCTCATTTATAGAAAGCCAGGTAATTTGTGAATTAGTGGATAGTACTTATCTATCTATTGGCAATATATCAGGAATTCAAAACTACATTCGCAGGAAACGAAAGCGTCAGTTCAAACGATTACGTCACTTCACACAATAACTCAAATTTCCCTAAATATATATTTACAACTAGCTGTGCCCGCGACTCCCTCTAAGTGGAACGTAATGTAAAAAGATCAGTGACTAATAATATCATCAACTTAACTCGAACCATCATTTAAATTACAATAAATTTTCACAGAGTGGATCGATTTTAATGAAACAAAGACAAAATCTTATCTTACTCGATAATATATATGCAATACTTTAGTAGTGATGCGTATTCACACAAAGAAACAGAGAGACATTTCTAAAAATGATTGAGTTCATCCGCACACTGGAACTGAAATGGTCTTGGACGGGTGGTTCCAGAGGCGTTTTCCCCCACGCACGCTCCGGCAGTGGAATGAGTACCCAGCTGAGGTTTTTTCTGGGGGCTACAGTATGGCATTCTTCAAGGGGAAAGTAGATAGGATATTGAAGGGTCGGCAACACGCATGTGATACCTCTGCTGTTGCAAGCGTCCATAGGCTGCGGTAACTGCTTAACATCAGGCAGCCCGCATGCTTGTTTGCTACCATCATAGTATAAAAAAAGAAATTTATTTTAATACATATTCCTAGACACGGGCAAAAAATTTTTTTTTCACTAATGTTTAAAAAGTTCAGACACGTTAGATTTACGTGTTTATTATATGTATAGATACTTCGATATACCGTAAAGTTTCACATTTGATTACATTCGTCATCTATATTGTTAATATTATAAAGAGGAACTACTGGTCCGATTTGCAAAATTCTTTCAGTGATACACAGCTCATTTATCGAGGAAAGTCATCAAGCTAAGAATGGAGGGGTATCAACGAAGAATGTTTCAAAGCCGGGGTTTTTTCCTTTTGAGAGTTTCCGCTGCGTGATAACGTTAGCCCAAAATAACTATTACACGCGGACGAAGTCGCAGGCGGAGGCTAGTTTATAATACAATGTGAGCGACCCCGAACATCCGAGTCCAAGATTGAATGCGCTTCGTGCATTCATTACTTTACTCCAATAACATATTTAACGTCGAATCGTCACGTTCTAGTTTATAAATTGGCCTTGCGTGATGTACTGTATAACATATTACAAGTGGATTTTGATCTACCGGACTGTTGAATGCAAATTGCCTTATTACAAGCATCTTCACCCACTATGACAGACAACCAGACATTTATATATAATCGTACGATTAATATTTATATTTATAAGTATACAGATTTTTTTTAATATCATATAGGAGACAAACGCACATGCGGGTCACCTGTTATTAAGCGATCACCGCCGTTTATAGACACTAGCAACCCCAGAGGAATCGCAAGTGCGTTGCCAGCCTGTGTTTGGGGGCATGGAGAGAAAGGGAGCGCGCTTAGACGAGAGGGGAAGCGAGAAGAGAGGGGAGAGCAGGGGAGATGGGTCTCCGTCGCTCTCACTGACCGAACGAAACGCAACAATTCAAGCACTGTTACTTCACGTCGGTTTTTTTGTGAGAGCGGGGCTGCTACCCCGGACGAGCCGACCCATTCATGCCGAAACCAATAATAGCTTCAGCGTGGCTCTACCACCTGCAAATAGCTTATAAAGGTGGACAAGATTAGCGGAAAAGACGAAAATTTCTAATTTGGTAATAAATAAATACATTTGCTAACATAAAATAAAACAACATAGATCTTAATTATTAAACGTCATTGGAATCATATGATTTTCTTACGTCCACAATTGAAACGACCTCATCAAATCAATTCTATCGTGTGCTCTATACGCATGTATTAAATTTAAGTACCTTTGTTATTGGCCAATGCATAACTTTATATATACAAGTGCTCTTCCAGTACTCTAACTTCGACCACAGATTTAAAAAAAATATATTAATAAAAAAAGCATATGAATTATAAAATTGTTTTATGCCGAAATCTCACATCATTTTTCTATATATTAAAATACATGAATAGGTGTAAAGTTATTTAGTATTGAGATATCGAAATGTAATGTTACGTTATAATCATTGCAATTCAATGTAATAATAGCATTAACTTAAAACAATAAAGGAAATTGTTTTTTTTTTAATAAATCAAAAGCAATTATTAACCAAGCGATACATTTTGAAAGATCTCACGTCTTATTAAGGAAGGGGGAAGCTCTCGAGACAAATCTCACTATATCTCACCCGGGAGAGAGGGGTGGTAAAAAAATGCTCAAACACGCCTCACGTAATTAATGGACGATCCCTAAGATATGGGACTTAGTTTAGTATTTTTTCTACGGAAACAAATTCAAACGAAATATTGGGCATTTGGATAGTATGAAATTTATCATATTGACTTATCATCTCTGTGAAATATCTTTGTGATTCAATATCGCATTCCATCAAACTGTTAGAAACAATACCGGATATACATATATATGTTTAAAAAAAAAACTATAGACAATACAATGACCGCACGATGACCAAACGGTAACTGCTTGAATCTCATTGTTTATAATTTAGGTCGTACACTGCTCGTGCGTGTTCTTAGAGGTCGCACCATAGAGAATGGCCGACGCACAGTGAGTAGTGTTTCCATTTGCCTGCGATCAATTGGAGAACTTGGGTTACATTGCTTTATATTCATAACGTGCATCGATTATACGTATATATATCAAACACAATGCGTTATTTAACGTATTCTAAAATATGTCGACAAAAAAAAATAACATTCGTACTAATAGGATTATGAATACATAATAATACACACATGTGGTGAAAACCCCGTTATGAGTTTTGGCGGGATCTTGGAATGTCATGTAATAGATTTTACATTTTATTTATATCCTTGTGTTATTTAGCTCTATATTTTGTAATATTGATGGTATTTTATGTAATATAGTTTGGTTATTGTGTACAAATGAAATGGATAGAAAATAATATCACGGAATATGAATTCTGACTTGCCACAGAAACTCCCTGCAATGTTCTTACAAGACGGCCACCATATTACCTACTTGACAATGTTAGTAATAAAGTAATAGATTGGTTTTCAGAAATAAAATTAAAAAAAACCTAATCAGTGTTTTACTTAGATCCCACTAGACATAAATACCGGCATGGTTAAAGTGGCCTTAGTTGTACATTACAATATTAGATAGGATGCAACTACTGGAGTTTTGGCAAAAAGATGTTTCACGTTCAATTGCATGTATTTAGTATGAGAGTTAGTTTTCAAATTAAAATCAAATTGTTTTCTCTTTTAATTAATTTCAGTACAGGTGATACAAATAAAGTAATATGAATGAATTTACTACATTATTTTTATTGGTTATTTAATTTTTTCATGAAAACCTATACAATATTAAATTTTTTTTTTCTCGAAATGAAAAAGACAATATTAACAACTAATTGGCTACTGATATTTCCAATAATTCTGAGGTACTTCAAATCATTACAAAACTTGTCAGTCTCATAAGACTTGAGATTCAATATGCGTATCCCCGCCCCAATGATAAAGAAGCATTCACAGATAACTTATGTAGTGTCCTACGTGAGAGATTTACTTGCGAGTGCGAAGCGATGCGGCGCGGCGCGAACAAAACAAACAGGTGACATATATTGAAGTGTCCTACGTGACCAACACAGATGCGGAGTAGGAACGGCGCGGCGCGATGCGAAGCGAACGCGATCAGATGATTTGATATTTTTGCGCGAATGTGATGCGGCGGCGGTTGCTGAGTCGATTGCGTTGTCTGATATGGATGCTACTTAGCGATTCGCGCGCACGCAGGACAAAAACGGCAGCGTCGCATCGCATCGCTTTAAAATCGCGTGTCACCGCATCGAATCGCTTCGCAATCGTGTTTTACTCGCGATTCGCACATTTGTACCGGTTTCCATTACTTCATCATACGTACGTACGTACACACATTTCTACTTATTATATCTTTTAAGAAGAAACTACTAAACTATACCTAAACTAACCGTCAATTTTAAAAGTCACATGAATTACCACGAACGACAGCAATCTGTTCCCCCCCCCCCCCCCCACTTATACACCACAATAATATTTCATCCGGACAATTTAATAACGACAAATACGCAGAATCGATGACGCATTTAAATAATAAATACGTAAGTGTCGAGTCGATAGACGAAAATTGGCGACAGTCCCATAGCCAAAAAGAGAGAGGAGCAGCTACGTAATATTATCATTATTTTAAAATATGAATAGTGTCAAATAGAAACTCATGTTGTTTATTTTCACGTACATTTTCTTAACACTTTCTTTATTACGACTTTTGCGTCTTATAGATTCTTTAATCTATGCTAATATTATAAAGAGGTAAAGTTTGTGACTTTGTGACGTGATTTTGTAATGTTGCGACGTTGTAGGGGATAATCTCAGTAACTACTGGTCTGATTTGAATAATTCTTTCAGTGTTATATAGCTCAATAATCGAGAATGGTTATAGGCTATATATCATCAAGCTAAGACCAATAGGAGCGAAGCACAGATGAAAAATGTTTCAAAATCGGCATGTTTTTTTCCTTTTCAGAACTGCTGCGTGTTAGTGTTAGTGTAACTATTATATGCCACGCGAACGAAGTCGCGGGCAGAGGCTAGTTTACTTATAAAGCGTTGTCAATAAGAATGTAAATCTAATGTGTCTGTAATTTTTACATTTGTGTGGAAAAAAAATGCTGCAGATATCTAAAAATAAGTAATAAAATAAAGTATGAAATTAAAATTAACCACTTTGTCAGTTTGTAGTATTTTTTTTATATCATATAGCAGGCAAACGAACATGCGGGTCACCTGTTGTTAAGCGATCACCGCCGTCCATAGGCATTAGCAACCCCAGAAGAGTCGCAAGTACGTTGCCAGCATGTTTAGGGGAATGGAGAGAAAGGGAGAGGGGAGGGGCTAGGGAGGGTAAATGGGTCTCCGGCGCTCTCACTGACCGAACGAAACGCAACAATGCAAGCACTGTTACTTCACATCGGTTTTCTGTAAGAGGGTGGTGCTACCCCGGACAAGCCGACCCATTCATGCTGAAACCAATAATAGCTTCAGCGTGGCTCTACCACCTACTAAATTATGAAATCATTTTAAAACATAATAATACGTATTCCAAAAAGAATTAACGAATTTGAAACAATTCAACGTTGATAAAAGTTTGCAACAGAATCACCACCTAATACGCCATCATTAGTAATCTTCTTTGTAACGTCATTATGTCAAAATAACACGTTAGTACGGTGTCAACGATTTCTACACGTGTATTGACTAAAATCACAGCTTGTAATATTGTGTACAAATTAACATTATGACGTCACAAGTATTTGTTCGGCAAGTGGGGACGCCACGTATCCTCTGTATTGAATTTAAATATTTATTCTCAAACAGCTGGCACTTCGACTGCGTTATTGATTATCTATCAATATATTCTATGTGGAGAGGAAAAAGCGTAAAGTAATTTAGATGAACATATACTTTGCTTCCAGTATGTTTTTTTAGTAAACGAAGTATTCGTTTACTCGGTCTCTTTTGAGTAAGCGCACAACACCGCTCAAGACCACCTCATACAAAGCTGAATAATTAATGCTTATAAAAACCAGTTCCTTAAAACTTTGATAACCGTATATATAAGGAAATTCATTAATGATAGCGGATGCAAACAATAATCGGCCATTCTATTATTATATTATGGTTACTTTATATACAATAATGCAAGTGATTGTATTCTGTTATTTATTGGCGAGGGTTTTAATGGCTTGATGTTTGTATTCTAATCATTAATTAACGTATACTAGGCACTGCCCGCGACTTCGTCCGCGTGGAATAGTTACTCCGGGCTAACGCTAACACACAGTGGAAGCTCTCAAGAGGAAAAAACCCACATTTTAACACATTCTTCATTAATGCTCCATTCCTATTGGTCTTAGCGTGATGATATAACCTGTAACTTTTTCCTCGCTAAATGAGTTATATAACACTGTAAGAATTTTTCAAATCGGACCAGTAGTTCCTGAGATTACCCCCTACAACGCACTTCAAAAACTTTACCTCTTTATAATATTAGTATAGATGACAGCCATTAATTAGTCTTTCACGTAAATAATACAAAGAAAATCGAGGTAGACATAAGAACTGCTAATAGAAGTGAAAACTCAAAACAATAAAATATAAACTCTATTCTCTTTTGAATTTTTAATTTGAAATATTTAAATTTTACTATTTGTATAATTGAAATTATAATCAATAGTTTATCTCTTACATTTATTGCCACTACGACTAATAATGATATACTCTTTTCTAGAGTTTATTAATTCATCAAACATATGATGGTTCTCTTTCTCGAACTGATTACACTACTGACCTGGCAATGTCTTTACATGTCAACCGGACTACTTACTATATATGATGGACTGTAATATCTCAACACGAAATATCAATACTAAATATACACAGGTTCACTACACGTCGCTAGTTTGACGCAAGCCGCGCAACCGCAATACGGTCGGTCACGCTAACTAGCATGTCATGACGTGCAATAATAAATCTATCTCCTACCAAAATATACCTAACGCGCCTAAAGAAGTCATCATTTCGAAAAATAACGAGATATTATTTAAGATAGAGCTAAATTAAGTTAAAAAAGGTTGATTGTAATATGTCCAGTATATTTTACGTGATACAAGCACAACAATACCTCTCAATATATATATGTGTATATATATATATCTGCTAGTCATATATACATTATTGAATCAATTACAATAAAATTATCTTACTTTAAACAGATTGAAATTTAGGAATTACTTCATCGAGTGGAGATAAAAACGGTAGCAATCAAAACAAACAGGAAATTCCGACGATCCACGGACGATGTTAAACCTAAACAAAATGAGAGACCGAAACGCTTTCTCAGCGGATACGTGACTCTAATGAAAATAAAAAATAACACATATTTAGTCAAGGCAAACATAATACTTCGATGAAATTTCAATACGAAAGAGAAGCCCTTTTATCACATACATTTAAAACAGCCATAGAAGTATTTAACATAAATATGAAAATTTTGATGTTCCGCATAATATTATACAACAAAGTCCTCTGCCACGTCTGTCTGTCAGTTCGGGATAAACTCAACAAATTGCTGAGCGGATTTTCATGCGCTTTTCACCAGTATATAAAGTTACTAACGAAGAAAATTTAGGTATATAATTTTTAAAGGTCTTTTTTTTATTATCAAGGCGGGATAACGTCCGCCGTGCCCGCTAGTATAAAATTAAGCAAATTTTAAGCATTTAATTATATATATATAATTATAATCATAAATTATATAATTAATAGGTACAAAAATTTAACTAAAATTCAATTAATTACTACTATATTAAAATATCCTATTTAATATATTAAAGATTATAGACGTAAATAATTATCGCTGAAAGCAATCGTCGCTCTGCCTCGTCTTTATTGAATTCACATTACATTTACCAAAAATATGTTGTTCACTGTAAAATTTCTTTGAACGTAATGAGAGAAAATTCCGACGTCAAATTGAGTGCGACGTTTTATATACAACGTTTTACAACGCAACGTTTCCAACGCAAGAGGGGCAGCAATACTTATTAGAAAGAGAAAAATAAACTACGCAATTAACTGAGAGTGATAGTTGGCCACGACAGTACAAAATCTAGAGTATATTATTTGTTTATTAATAGTATTTTACACACTAATTATGCAGTAGTCAAGTTCGCTCTTCATTTTTATCTCGTGTTTGTGTTGTACGCGTACTTTTATATATATTTCCCCTCATATTAATTCCGAAAAAACAATATTTCCTAGGGATAGGTCCTATACATGTAATAAATATGTAAATTTATCGTGTCTGTACTTTTGAGATTTTTGCAAAAAAAAAAAAATGTTGCAAGTGTCTAGGAATAAGTAATAAAATACATTTCAAACATTTTTAGAAATGTCAGTTTGCTGTTTGTTTTGGTGAACACGCATCACTGCTAAAATACTACGGTCATGATAATACCCCTTCAACAAAATCATAAAGCATATCTTCGAGTAACATTTAGTATTGGTGTCATTAGAATCGGTTCACTCTATCAAAAGTTATTGTACTTTTGATAACGACGCAACTTAAGTACGAGAAAAAAAGTAGATAACTAAATGAACTTTTTTTTTATCGAAGCACGACATAGTGACTGCACTATGCCTGATGTTAAGCATAGTACAATCCAAAAACATCGGCATCCACCGAGAGACAGATTATCCATCGCCGGTCGCCGCTGTCATGCCGGCCATAATGACGAAAGTCACCCGGTACTGGATATGCACAGGCTGATCCCGAAACGCGACGCGCAGAAGCGAGTCACTATGACGGGCTTTTTCGCTATATGCATGGTGGTTGCGACCCAGTCGGGCTGTAAAACCCTACCACCCCGCTTTCGCCATTGCCTCGTTCGTTATTCAGCAGGATGCACCACGAGCAGGTGAGATTGGCTTGGGTGTCTCAAGTCTTAAGATGTTACTCGACACCCCTTACACCCCTAATAATATTGAATACATTCAAATGACTATATTAATTGTTTTTTACATAACGAAGTCGCGGACACAGCTAGTATATAATAAAGCGAGCGAAGCCGCGTGCCAAAAGTAATTCAAAATACAAACCGACTAAATCAATATCGACAATATATTTAATAGATATAAAGCAGTGGTACTCAACCTTTTATTTAAACGGCCACAAACGCGTTTCACTTATGGCCGCAAACTACAAATATTTAGATATTAAATATATTAAAAAATCCTCAATTTCAAATTAAAAAACGTATTAACGTAGTGAAAATGGTTGTCTAATAGAACAAGCTTGATTTTTAAGCTATTACATAGCTTTTATCGCGGGCCTTGAGCGTGGAGAACCGAATCCAAAAATTCCGTAACGAAAAAACCTAACACCAAACAAGTCTCAAACTTTTGTTTCTTATTTCAGTTACCATAAACCTATGGTTTCAATGATTAATATTCCTGAATAACCTACATGTATTGTAAGATAATAAAAATATTTTGACCAAAAAAGAAAAAAAATTGTTTTCTTATCGGTCACCACGCTCAAAAAGTGTAACTCGAATTAATATCAAAGAAAAAAAAACAAAGGAAAAAAATACTGCATAAATAAAATAAATAAATAGTTATAATTGCGTAAGTTAATAAAAAATGCTATGCAATAGCTTTACCGCGGCAGTCCCCGAGTGTCACACGTATTTTATATCATAAGGAACGCATAGCGGTCTAATTATCTGAAATCTATTTAATTTACTCAGCGTGCTCATAGTTGTTCTGATGGGCACAGAATTAAATATAAATTGAAAATAAAGTATAATCAGATGGGCCAACTAACTACAAAGATCCAGCGGGCCGCAGGTTGAGTATAGCTGGTATAAAGGATACTCCGATCGATTACGTAAGACATTTATCATTCGACACAATTCGGTAAACTTCGCATATACAACGGATATTCGCTGATAATTTATTATATGTAAAAAAAAAACACCTACATATACAGTCAAACGAGCATTATCGTAAACGGAAACACCGTATCATATTGCCCTCCAAACAAATTAGACGAAGTAATCGATCAGTGTTGGTTTGCTGATAGAATAGCTATATGATATGGTTACAGTATGTGAAAAGATTGCATCACAAAGGCGAGGTGCGTCGAGTCCCGACCTTGCGAATGTCGATAATTAATGTAACTCTGTTATCGAATAAAGGAGTTCCGTGAAACTAATGTATAACAATGATATTCTTGAATATGTACAATTAGATATTTAATTTTTTACTAGCTTCTGCTCGCGACTTCGTCACAGAAAACCGACGTGAAGTAACAGTGTTTGCATTGTTGCGTTTCGTTCGGTCATTGAGAGCAACGGAGGCCCACTTGACTTCTTCCTTCCCTCTCCCAACGCCAACACAGGCCGGCAAAACACTTGCGACTCCTCTGGTGTTGCTAGTGTCTATGGACGGTGGTGATCACTTAACATCAGATGACACACCAGTTCGTTAACTTCCTATGTCATAAAAAAGTTTGAGCTAACGCTAATACGCAACGGTACCTCTGAAGAGGAAAAGAAAAACCCGATTTTAAAACATTCTTCATTGGTGGTCCGAATCTATTGGTCTGAGCGTGATGATATATGGTCTAGCCTTCCTCCATAAATGAACTATTTAACACTAAAATAATTTTTCAAACCAGACCAGTATTTCCTGAGACCAGCGCTTTCAACCAAACAAACAAACCCTCCAGTTATATAATATTAAGTATAGATTTTTTATAGAAAGATAATTTTTCACCTAAATGTAAAAAGAGTTCAAGGAGATCGTTGTTATTGAGATTTCATACAAAGCTGTGTCGTCCATTACAATCGATACGCGACGTCGCGTCCCTAATTGGATTTGTTAAATGTACAGTATGTGACGTTACAGTGTCTAAACGATTTTAATCGATTTTTGTACTATTTTGTGATAGCAAGTAATTTTATATGTATATCTATTAAAAAAATATGCAACCGTATTTAGAAGTATTGAAATAGTATTTTAAAAGGCAAGTTTGATCTACATTAAACAACATACCTAAAACAATTAATTTGATAAGGGTTGACGTTATTAGTCGATATACTATTGCAAATAATCAAATATATTTTGGTAATACGTAAAATATAAAAATGATTACTACAGGTTATACCTGGGAGATAAAATATAACCGTCGCGGACTTTTGTACAGGCATTTTGGAGATGTGAAATCAGTACATTATTTTCTATATAAAATCTAACAGAGTTGCTAATATAGGCGCCCTGAAATTCAACCTTACCACTACATAATAATAGATCGATTATTCTCTAATTTATATAAATACAAGCAGGTGCGACGGATGTTGTCCCGCCCTGATAAAAAAAAAACCTTGACAAATTATATATCTAAACCATCCTCACGAATCATTTTATCTACCTACTGGTGAAAATAGCATGAGAATCTGTTGCGTAGTTTATCGTGAACAGACAGACAGACAGAAGTGGCAGAGGACTTCGTTTTATAATATGTAGTGATAATAGACATTCACTATATATATAAAAGCTTCTGGAAGAAATTCCTTAAACGATAGTTAAAATTTAAATTCATTTGCCTTGATGAAAACGTGCAATGAAACCATTTTAGCGTGCAAGACCAATTTATTACTTTCCATAAAAAAAACGTGAAAAAAATTAACAATGCTGACAGCGCGGTTTCGGAATAACACTGCTGTGAAAAATGAGCAAGAAATTCAATCGAGAGTTATTTTTTGATATTTTATAGGTTTTAGCATTTGACAACAATCTTACCTGATTTAAATGAACATGTGGTCTAAGATGGTAAACAGCAAGGAAGGAAATGGGACCGCCATAAAGGCAATAACGTTATTAAAAATCCGTCCTAAAATCTTAAATAGATGAATGTAGTAGTTGAACTGTAAATGAAATGACAAAAATAAACAAATAAATATATAAAATAATAATTTAAAAAAAACACCCAATACTTGCCCACATACACGATTTTTCACATACACAATAAAAAAAATCGAAAGCAAAAAAAAGGTGCGGCCCAATAGTCTGCAGAAAAGAAAAAAAAGATGGTTAACATGCCAAACCTACAGGAGACTGGCTCTCACGTACAGCCGTCGGGACACACCAGCTAGAGCTTGGCGCCATATTTTCTATTTGAGGGTTGTAGCTAACCAGGTGGACATAGAAAATGTACAACCGTGCTATGATTTCATCACAATGTTTTCCTTCACCGGAAGCTCCAACTCAGTTGCTGGGATTCCGACCTATATCCATCGACGTTGTGCTAATGTATATATGAAATACTTATATAATGTGTTTCTCTATTTTTTTTTAATTATTATTATCATAATAATCATTGAAATTTGTAACGTAAAATACATAAAAACTTGTACCTCATATTTCAAACCTTATAAAAATATCAACAACAAAAAAACAGTATGTGTATACAAGTAAGAGGTGCTAATATTAAGAGGTATACACTAAGTGTGTACACGCGGAGAATGTGAAACTTCTTTGGCCTATATTACATTATAACTATATGAAAATGTTCATAAAGTAGTATAAATACTTGACTATACATTTACTCATTTTCGTATAATACTAGACCCAGGACAAACAACTAAGTATACATACTTACACATACACGAAATATTTGTATGGTAGGTATAAAAAAACGCTCACGGAAAAAAGAAAGGTAGGTATTTAAGGCGTAACGTGTAACACAATTTTTACCCTACCTACCGTGCGATACCAAGTCACACTTCAATGAAATGCATTGCGCATACATCTCGAACCTTCTCTTTCGCGCGTCGCTATTTGTTCCTAAATAACTCGCTCGACTTTGACAGTGTGCTTACACCAATACGATCTTCACAAACCCGAGGAATGTTACAGCACAGCGTTCATATTTATAGCGCGCCTTTAAAATAAGTCATTAGTGTGTAGAACGTGTAGACATACCGCTAGACGTGAAAGACTCTGTGATAGTTGCCAGATCATTGCATACACGTATTTAATAGCATATTTCCTACATGTACAATGTAGTATTAAGAATTTTTTAGAAGAGTCGTATTAGACTTTCTTTAATACTGTTAGAAATTTGATATTGGGAGTTTATACGCCACGACATAAGTATGTGGATCAGTACTTACCCATATACTGGAGTAAATATTTATATTATTACACATCATGTAATAACCAAAACTATTAAAAAAGCAAAATAAAAAAAAATACTAATACATTTTCTTACAAAATCGTAACCTTTATTAAAGAAATCTTACTTTATTGTTAAAGTGTTTTTTTAATCAATATTTCAACTGATTTTTGTTTCCACTTTTTTTTTCGAACTGTATACACCATTAGCCTAGAGCTTCACCGGACTATAAAAGAGATTTTGTTTTCATGTCACTGGATGCTACTAAAACCCGCAATTTCAATTAACATTTGTTATGTACTTCTCATTAAGCCAACTGTTATTATATGTGATAGATTTCTTTAAACTAAGAACATAGTTATTTCAAATGACTCAAAAACAAAATGTAACTAGGACCAATTAACAAATCATTTACGACGATAGGTTGTTAACGTTGCGGTCTAAAATTTCATCTTTTAGTTTAATTCTATCATAATGTTAAATATTTAACTATTAATGTTAATATTTCGATGTTACGTTAACAAATTAAAGTTCATATATAATATTCATTTATTAACCGATCGAGTATAGTTTAAATAAACTGTATTAGCCTCTGCCGCCACTTTGTCCGCGTGGAATAATTACTTTGGAATAACGCTAACATACAGCGGAAGCTCTCAAGAGGAAAAAAAAACGGTTTTGAAACATTATTCATTTGTGCTCCGCTTCTATTGGTATTAGCGTGATGATATATAGCCTTCCTCGATAAATGAGCTATATAACATTTATATAGATTTATCAAATCGGACCAGTAGTTCTTGAAATTACCCCCTACAACGTCACAAACTCACAAACTTTACCTCTTTATAATATAAACTAGCTGTGACCCGCGGCTCCGCACGCGTTTTTTAAATTTATTAAAAAAATATTAAAAATTGTTATTAGATGTGTAAATAACAATAATACTCTTTCAAACATATTTGTAAGTATGACACGCACATCATCTACAGTAACGGATAACAGTTCATCACTACTATGTAAAACAAAGTCCTGTTCCACGTCTCTGTTCGCGATAAGATCAAAACCTACAAAACGCATCTTCATGTCGTTTTCATTAATATATAAAATGATTCTTTGGCAAGGTTTAGGTATAGTTTGTCTTATTATCAGGGCAGGCAACGTCTGCTGAACCCGCTAGCTTAAAATAAAACAGCTAATTAGTTACTTATTTGCCCGTAAAATTCCCGTTCAAATATTACTTGTAGTCCGGTGAAGCAGTTAAGACCTTGCTAGGTCAATAGCGTAATCATTTCTAAAAAAAAAAAACGTTCAAATAGGTCCAGCTGTTTTGGAGATTACTCGAAACAAATAAACAAACAGACATATCGACAGAATAAAAAAAAATGTTGATATTTTTACCACCACAGATATATGTATTCACCAAAAAGTATTTATTTTAATATTACATACACACACACTTTATTTCTATAATACGTAATATATCACAAATCAAAAATTGGAAACAAAACTAACGTACAATAAACTTTTTGAGGAGTTTTTGGCGGAATTTCATTCTGTCATGCAGTGGATTTTATATTTTATTCACAATTTTGTGTTACTTGACTCTATATTATGTTAAATTGGCGGCGTTTTATGTAATTTAATGTTTGTTTATTATGCGTAAGTGAAATGAATTGGTTTTGAAAATTAAGAAGATAAAAATTTACGAAATATTATATAGAGGATTTAGCGCTTATATCTTTTCATTAACTTAGACATAAAAGAAAACTGGCTAAAGAATACATAACAATTACCTAAATTGACAACTTCAGAATTGGCAGTATGGATCAATTCCTTCGCCAGTCTTATTGGACGAATATTGTTACTACTAAACTATTTGAATAACAACACAAAATAAACTTTACAAATGTTTCCGATACAATCGTACCACGTATAATGAAAAATTGAAAACAAAACTAACGTAGAACAAACTTTTTGAGTAGGAACACAAAATAAACCATGAAAATATTTCCGATAGAATGTTATCGCGTTACCATGGCAACGCATATAATGCTGACATTACCACGCAGCGGAAGCTTAAAAAATAGCCGGTTTTTTTGACATTCTTTATTAGTGCTCAACTCCTGTTGGTTTTAACGTGATGATATGTAGCCTAAAGCCATCCTCGATAAATGAGCTATCTAACACTAAAAGAAACTTTCAAATCGGACCGGTAGTTCTTGAGATTATCGCGTTCAACCAAACAAACAAACAAACAAACTCTTCAGCTTTAATATATTATAGTATAGATATAGACGTATAGATATAAATAGTATAGATTTCGTTATAGGTTCAACTAATAAAAAATTCGAACACTTTTGGAACAGACTAACATTATGATTAAAAAGAAATATTAAATAACAAAGAATGTGGAACACATCCAATACGAAACAGTTGTCAAGATATTTTAATTTGAAGGACCGTACTCTGCTAGAAATAACTGCATTATTGTCGTGTAAGACTCCCGCGAAGATATATTTTAATAAAATAAAACTAAAATTATTCTTTCATGTGATAACCATACTGTTTCATTATGGCATGGTTCTTATACCCTTTTGTGTATATTCACACCCGATTAGGCCTCCCACGGCAGCGGCTCAAGCCTAGGTTCGATCCCTCGGTAGGGAGCCCTTGAGTGCGTTGCTTGCGCGATACGGTG
This sequence comes from Antheraea mylitta, assembly GCA_014332785.1. Taxonomy (NCBI): domain Eukaryota; kingdom Metazoa; phylum Arthropoda; class Insecta; order Lepidoptera; family Saturniidae; genus Antheraea; species Antheraea mylitta. Next base: position 237,528 of record JACEII010000110.1, read on the forward strand.
ACACACAAATATACATCACTGCTACAACACTACACGATCACCCCCACACACGTGGACGCCTACACGCTTACACATGAAAGTGGAAGGGTTTACTTTTTTCCCTTATCGAACTGAAAAACTCTCAATTTTCCGATAATAAATATATGGAGGAGTTGTTGAGGCGTGTATGCTTGATACACATATACGTTTCAACAACTCATACATATATGAATAGTTAGCTAGGTTAGCTAAGATAGGTTGCGATTTTGCATGCAGCAGGCAACAGCCAAGCCGAGGTGTGCCGTGCACCCTTGAGCTGGTTGCCAAAATAAAATCGTCTGAGTGCCTTAAGCGCTCGCCTTAGTAGTCCGGTGAAGCTGTTAAGACCTTTCTGGGTCAATAGCGTAGACATTTCGAAAAAAATTTTTATGTATATTCTAGTTACCTACTTTTTACCTAGACACGGTGGTACAGATCCCTGAACTCCCTCCTCGCTTAGTTATTTATTATTGACGTGGTGACTTTATGAGTACTATATCAATACTAACGAAGATTAGATAATTCTCCTACAAGCAGGTCACCATACCAGGAACGTATCCTAACAACTGGCTCCGACCTTTCACTTACTAATCCATCGCCTCGTTCTAGGTTACAAATCAAGCTCGAAAAACAAGATATTAAGAGATAGAAAGAACGGAACATAACGCAATTCTCCCACGACCACGCTGGAGACCGCATAATGATCTTTGGTCATCTTAAAACACTCTGGGAGTTAACGGAATTGGGTAATGGTAGGCAAACCGCGGCATGTGGGCCGCATGCGGCTCTTTTATGCTCTTTAGTTGGGGCTTTTCCCCATAGTGTTTAGTGCATATATGGAATATTATCTACCAACCTCCTTTTTAAAAGAAGAATAAAAATTTTCAGACGTAAGCCCACAGAAAAGAAGTACATTTTAAGAAGGCAATAACAGGACGGCTTGTGGCTCGCAAAAGAAAATACTGAGCAAAGGCAAGCTCGAGAGTGTACTTTAAATGTATGGTTTTTTTGAATGAGGACTTTAACGATCACTGGAATAGGGTATGTCAGTAACCGCGTAAAATACAGACTTGTCACGGAACAAGAGATCTTGTTTCCACGCAGTTTTTGATAAGAGAAGGAGAATATCCAATTGTATCAGAATTATTATATTGGGGTCCAGGGATGTTGTAAATAGGAATGTCACTTAATCTACCTAGCTCGGAGTATATTCAAGAAGAGGTTCCTCACATAAAAAATCGAATTTAGCCAGTTAAATTATATTATAGAACGGTTGAATAATATTTGAGAAAATAATATTCTTGAAAAAATAAATTTAATATCAACACAAAAACTTTTACATCATTTTGAGAAAAGACGTTAAATAACTATGAAGTATAATATAATGGAAGATGTTCTAATTCTAATTCGTTCTACCTCCTATAAACAAACAGATGATTAACAAGACGCAATATATTAAAGCTTTTTCCATTTCTCCCAAAACATATTTACATTGAAACAATGACCTCAAAATTGAAGCCTCGTTATTACGATACGAGCCAAAGTCGCACTCCAAATATAAACCAAGCGCGGTCGATGTCAGGATGAAACTGTATATAAATAGAGCGCCACCTGAATACGCGGTGCGGCCACAGTATAAATGGTGGTGCGCCGAGTATAGCGGAATCGGGTCACTTATAAAATCGCTTTTAAACAGAACTTGTGAACTGATTCGCAAATGTAAACATTTCCTCTATGCAAAGGGTTACCAAGTTATTGCTACTAGTGCAACGTTCGGATATTTTAATTTGCAAAACTGTAATTTTTTTGGAAGTTATTGTCGGGATCTTAGATCTTTGACTCCATATCTGTTTATTTTGCAATGTTGGTGGTAATTTACCTAATATAGTTTGGTTATTGTGCACAATCGAATAGGACGGGAAATAATATCACAGAGCATGAATTCTGAGGTGCCACAAAAACTCCATGGAAAGTTCTTACATGCGGGCGATAATTTCGTTAGAACATTGAAAGTATCAAGCTTTTATAAAATATAAAATATTTATTTATAATATAGCAAATAAATCGATAGAATATCAGAACTAAAAAAAAACTAGTGACTTTTTCGTATCAACTTCCATTTAAGAAATATAGAACTTTTACCATTCATTATGGTATTACAATAAAGTTTTAATATTTTCAACTGGCAGCACACATCACAAGTAAGTTTGTGCGCAAATGTTTATTACTATAAGATATGTTACGAGTGCGGTCGTTTCCCAGGATTTCGGGTAACTGACATTATATCGGGCGTTTGTATAAATTTAATTTTAACACACGATGATCTGATTATAGCCGACTGACGTTCTCTTTTCATGTCTAGACTGATTTGGTTATTTATTAGCCAGAAGTAATTATACGCTTTTAAACCGTAGCGTTTGACTTGAATATTCATTTAAATTAATCGAGTAACTTGGTCTTTACTATGAGATAACCTAGAATGTCATAGGGCGAAGTATTCGTAATTTACATTAGCTATTAATTACATATATACCAGTTCAGATAATATGGGAGTTCAGACAATATGAACAAAAAAAAAAGTCAAGGCGACCATAAGAATTGCCGAAAGTGAACACTCAACACAATGGGATTTAAACTGTGTTCTCTTTTTAATTTTCAAATTACTTATAGTCTGATTTATTAGTATAATGATCTATTATCATTAGCCTGTCTGTCACATCTATTGGCACTCCGAATTATAGTCACATAATATACTTTTGTAAAAAAAAAAGTTTTTTGCAAAAAATAAAAGGGATAGTCATAAGATTTTTTCTTGTTTATGATTATTATGTAAATATTTATGATTAAGTCCATGTTCGATTTGTAAAAAATATAAGGCTTTTTTATTTATTTTATAATATACTTTTGTATACAGTATATTAATTAATCAAAGACTAGCCTCTGCCCGCGACGTTGTTCACGTGGAATAGATACACTAACACGCAGCAGTTGTCAAAAGGAAAAAACATCCCGATTTTGAAACATTCTTCATCTCTGCTCCGCTCCTATTGGTCTTGCGTGATGATATATAGCCTATAACCATTCTCGATTAATGAGCTATATAACACTGAAAGAATTATTCAACTCGGACCAATAGTAACTGAGATTACCCTCTACAACGTCACAAACTCACAAACTTTACCTCTTTATAATGTTATTAGTATAGATTAAGTATAGATATGTCTCCACAATATCAATACAAAATATAAACGTTAGATGTACACAGCTCTTTAAAAAAAACAATTCAACTGTCGTTGTTATATAATTTAAACCCACATTCTTCTATATGCTCGCGATGAAATTTCCTATTTCGCTATAATTTTTTTAAACGACGTTCGTAATCATAACCCGTGATAAATTTTGTATGTATAATGTCAATTAAATACATATTTTTGCTTATAAGTACTAATAAGGCGGAAGTTAACATTCAGTGTTAGTTTCAAAAAGGTTTAAATTGCTCCACAATCTTTACGCACCGCGAGCGTATATAAAACGTTGTGACACGGAAAAATTATTGTTTATTCGTAGTCCGGTGAAGCTGTTAAGACCTTGCTGGGTCAATAGCGTAGTCATTTAAAAAAAAATTGTTTATTCTGCGACCTAATTGCTATGAATGCATGCCAAACGACAAGCAAACTTCGTTTCGATACAAGCAATAATAACCTCTAAACGCATTTAGTAAAGATCAAAAATAGTTTGAGTCACATCACGGACACATGTTGGAACATAAAACAAACTTATTGACACGTGGGGCATTTCAAGTGAAGCGGACAATGAAAAGAAGGTAAAGAGTAAGTCACATCTGAAATTCAGATTTATTTTTTTAATTGAAGCACGACAAAGTGACTGCACTATGCCTGATGGTAAGCATAGTACAATCCAAGAACAGTGGTGACCACCGCGAGACAGATCATCCATCGTCGGCCGCCACTGTCATGCCGGCCATAATGACGAAAGTCACCCGGTACTGGATATGCACAGGCTGATCCCGAAACGCGACGCGCAAAAGCGAGTCACTATGACGGGCTTTTTCGCCATGTACATGGTGGTTACGACCCAGTCGGGCTGTATAACCCTACCACCCCGCTATCGTCATTGCCTCGTTCGTTAATCAGCAAAGTGCACCACGTGCAGGTGAGGTTGGCTTGGGTGTCTCAAGTCTTAAGATGTTACTCGACACCCCCTTACACCCCAAATTTCTGAATTTTTGGAAGTAGTTGTTTGAATTGAACAAACTTACAATAAAATATAAAACGCAGCGATTTATATAGAAGAATCATTGCTCTTTTTGAAAATAAAATAAAACTTGAAAAAAACTTTTTTTATGTTCAAAACTGAAAGTATTTTTTTTTAAACATAATTTTAGTAACTCGGCATATTCTTTTTGGGAAGGGAAGGGAAGGTTGGCCTCCGGTGCTCTCACTGACCGAACGAAACGCAACAATGCAAGCAGTGTTACTTTACGTCGTTTTCGGAGAGAGTGGTGCTGCCCCGGCGAGCCGACCCATTCATGCTGAAACCACTAATAGCTTCAGCATGGCTCTACCATCTCCAAATTGTGCAGTCTATCATATATTAAAAGTGAAAGTAGATGTGAAAATCAGACTAATGTCAATGATTTCAATTTACAAATTATGAAATTTAAATAATTCGCATTAATCAAAAGAGAACACACACTTTAAATTCCATTGTTGTGTGTTTTTTCTTCTGTCGACAGTCCTTATGACTGCTACGATTTTATATATAGTAGCACTGTGTCTGATGTGTCTAAACACAGTACCATTCAATCTATCGCCGACTTGCTGTCATGCCTAGCTTATAAGGTTTTTGGCCGCTGCCGGGTAAGTAGTGATTGCAATAAACTAGAAGAGAGACTAGTATGCATACGGTATTATTAATACAGTCTGATACAGAAACCTTACAACCCTGCTTAATTACAAGACAGTAGATACAAATTCGAGCCCTTTTTTTTATCGTGGGGACATCGATTGGAGATACCCACCTCCCTAGGAGAGAGTGGGTTATGTCCGACTCCGACAAACTAAAATCCACGACGTACGAATGCCGCTGTTGGTTGGTGTGGCACCCATCTTCCCTAGGTCCGGCGACGTTTGTGCAAGGTGGCGAGCCTGATACCGCCTCCTTCCGATTCCTACAAAGCACCCTTCGTATGAACCACAACTGGGAACAGTTCCTACAATACTTCAGCTCAACTATTCTTTATACTATTAAAATAGGAGTTAATAAGGCATAAATGCTAAATGAACTTTTTATAAGATATAATGAAATAGATAAGAACTGGATATGTTAATTTAAAATACACTATTTGTCCCTTTATTACCGAGTCATTCTTAGGACAACAGAACGTCGGAATTTAACATTCGAGCTATTGAGCCGTTGCAAAAATACTCAACATCCATTGTAATTCAACAGCTGTACATATAACGTTCAACACGAGTGGATTATAAATTATCATTATATCTATATACAACGTTGTTTGAATTTCAAACCGCTACTATTTATTATATTACGGACAGATCAATATATCGTCTCTATATATAATCAACGGAAAACAATATATCTCCACCAACGTCATCTCTGAGTGACGAGATACTTGTGGAGTGTGTAGATGCAACATGAGGTTATATCAAAGTCGAAAAACAAAATTAAAAAGGTTGAGAGAAATTACAGAAAAAAGAATACTCAAGACAGTCATAAAGACTGCCGACAAAAGTGAAAGCTGAAAACAATGGAATACCTTCTTTTTAAATTTATAAATCAATTATAGTCTGAATTATGTACATTTCATGATTTATGAAATGAAATTAGTCTGGTTTTGACTCCGAGCAATAGTTTTATACATGTTTATAGAGTTTATTGCTTAACCAAACATATGATGGGTTGCATAAACTCAATACAAAATATCAATATAATATCATACCACGCGTCGGTAGTCTGATGCAAGGGCAATACATCACGAGAATGTCATCTTCATCGGTGACGGTAGCACGAGAGAGCACAAGTTTTACCCATAAAAATTCAAACACTCAATTCACGCCTTCATAAACCGGTTTTAACATTTTTGAAACTCTCGTCGTTTTGGGAAACATTTAATTTATTAAGAAAAACCGGAAAATCAAGTCAGTTGTTTTAGTGGATATACAGAGAGTCGGCCATTTCCAGACGTCACAGTCGTTGACGTAAAGATCCGCCCTACGAATATAGTAGCCATTTAACAATTAAAACGTGTTTGCCAAGGTTCTGTCTGGGAAATCGCAGACATTCCTTGAAACCTTGTTGCGAAATTTGAAACTTACCTAAAAAAACTTTTATTAGTCGTACTGAATATAAATACAACTGAATAAAAATACTGATTGTATTGTTACTATTAAAATACTATATTACTACGATTGACATCGACACCGCTGGTTAGCTGGAAGAAAATGCATCATGGCATTAAGTTCACCACACTGTACAAACCAAAAGTGCAATAAAGTATTAATTAAATCATGGCATTTTTTTATAAAATATAATTGATAAAAGATCATGAAAATGTAAACCCGATTGAGTTTGTTGTCTATTCTGCTCGTTGACTAAGTTGCTTGTCCGAGCCCGCGCGGTGGTAGCTTTGACATTCATAAACGCCATCTAAGGCGCCAAATCAATATTTTTTTTTTTTTAATAGAATCAAGATATTTTATTTGCGAAATTAGGTCTATAGTTCACATGTTTCAAATTGTCGTTATGCCCAACAGCGTATAGTCAGTTTGAAAGGAGGTTCCATCGTAGCAAAGATAAATGTAATTAAGGTACCCCGAAGCATTCCTTCTGTAACCCATAATAACTTCATAACAAAAGTTTACTTATACACCACACAGCTATATGTATGAGCTTGAATATGAACAAGATACAGCTAACATATTTGTCATTTCCATTTTATGTTTCCTATAATTTATTATTTGAATACATAGTAGAATCATGACATTCACATAGTTGTATTTTTAACCTTTATAAATATGTATATTCTATATTTTTATTGACTGTCGTGTCCTTAATCCGATAGTATACATATATTAAGATGTAGTATTTGTTTATTACAAATAAATAAATAGAGAGATTAGAATATACCCGAATTATCTTCCAAGTAACTTTCCCAATGTTTAATTTATATAATAATAGCTAATAAACGCTTATCTTTCGTGTGACACTATATACTAGGATTTTATTTAACTATATACATTATATAATAACGGCACATTAGTTTAGCTGGATGTGGCAGCGTTCCTGACACGTTACTAATATCAGAAGGCTTTTAAGGTGAAATGTAAGTTCTGACTCCTAAGGTGTGTTCCGGGAGCTGCACTTGAGAGCCACTACCCTCTAGGTTTGGCGTAAATACTCTCAAACGATCGTCCTTTAACGGCAGATGAGATTGTGGACAAACAATAAAACCTATATTTAAAAACTATGTTTTCCTTCACCGAAAACTGTAGGTGGTAGAGCCACTCTGAAGCTATAACTGGTTTCAGCATGAATGGGTCGGCTCGCTCGGGGTAGTACCACCCTCACACAGGAACACCGACGTGAAGTAACAGTGTTTGCATTGTTGCGTTTCGTTCGATCAGTGAGAGCGTCGAAGGCACCCCACACCCCTTCCGCTCTTCCCTCAATCCCCCTTTAACACAAACACAGGCTGTCAATGCAATTGCGACTCCTCTGGTATTGTTGTTGTCTATGGACGGTGGTGATTACTTAACGTCATCTGTTATTAATCAGATAACCTCCTCCTATGATATAAAAAAAAAATCTTCAGCTCATTCGCAAAAAAAATCTAAATAAATCCTAACACTCTATCAATCGAACTATAATCGCTTCAATATCCATTTTGCTATAACTCAGTTATTCTTTTCAATAAATTATAATTACAACAAATAATAACAGAAACTTATAAAACGTATAGCGAGTTATAGGTATATAAGCAAATAATCATGTCCTTGACAAATTTCAGTAGTAGTTATTGGTGATAATGGAGTATTCATAGAAAAACACGCTTACGAGTTTGCGATTTGATTACATCAATATAATCTGATTAATTGAAATTGCCACTTACAAATTACAAAAAAAAACTAGGAACGCACGCGACTTTCTATGCGGTAATTGCAATAAAAAAATTATAACGATAAAACAGAGTCTTATCATTTTTTTATTACATCCTACAAAGTTTTTAATAAACTTTATGATTTTATAATTCTTACTAGCTGTTACCCGCGGCTCCGCACGCGTTTTTTGAATGTATTAAATAAATTTAAAATTGTTATTAGATGTGTAAATAACAATAATACTCTTTCAAAAATATTTGTATGTATGACACGACACGCACATCATCTACAGTAATAGCTTGAAGCTGTTAATACCTTGCTAGATCAATGGCGTAGTCATTTCTAAGAAAAAAAACGTTCAAATAGGTCCAGCCATTTCGGAGATTACCCAGAACAAATAAACAAACAGACATATCGACAGAATTAAAAAAAAGATGTTGATATTTGTAGCACCGCAGATATATGTATTCATCAAAAAGTTTTTATTTCAATATTATATACACACACCTTATTCTTATAATACGTAATATATCACAAACCAAAAATTCGGAACAAAACTAACGTAGAATAAACTTTTTGAGGAGTTTTTGACGGTATTTCAATCTGTCATGTAGGGGATTTTGTATTTTATTCATAATCTTGTGTCATTTGAATCTATATTGTGTTAAATTGGCGGCGTTTTATGTAATATGGTTTGTTTATTGTGCATAAGTGAAATGAATGAAAAATAATACCACGGAGCATGTATTCTTGGGTCTTGAAAATTAAGAAGATAAACATTTACGAAATATTATATAGAAGATTTGGCGCTTATACCTTTACATCAACTTAGACATAGAAGAAAACTGGGTAGAGATTACATAACAACTATCTATATTAACTTCAGAATTGGCAGTATGGATTAATTCCTTCGCCTGTATTGATGGACGAATATTATTACTACTAACCTTTTAGAATAGCAGCACAAAATAGACTTTAAAAATGTTTGCGATAGCAACGTACTACTTATAATAAAAAATTGGAATTAAAAATAACGTAGAATAAACTTTTGAACAGGAACACAAAATAAACCCTAATAATATTTCCGATAGAATGTTATCATGTTACCATGGCAACGCATATAATACTGACACTGACACGCAGCGGATGCTCTAAAAATAGCCCGATTTTAAGACATTCTTCATTAGTGCTCCGCTCCTATTGGTTGTAACGTGATGATATGTACCCTATAGCCATCCTCGATAAATGAGCTATTTAACACTGCAGGAACTTTCAAATCGGACCGATAGTTCTTCAGATTAGCGCGTTCAACCAAACAAACAAACTCATCAGCTTTATAATATTAGTATAGATTATGAAATTCCTGTGTGCATTTGTTCATAATTCGTTTCCTCAGAAACTAATTTACTGTTAAAAAAAAAAGTAGTTTTACATGACTCCGACCTCTTTTTTTTCTATTGCATCGTACAAATATCCTAGAAATAATCTATATAAAATCTATACATATAATAAAAACGAAGTGTCTGTATGTAACAGCGAAATAAACTTTTTTCACTGATTGGGTATGAACGTATATACGCTACTGACAACAAAAATGCAATTTTTAAAATTTTTGTCGGTCTGTCTGTCTGTTTGTTTCGGGTAATCTCCGAAACGGCGGACCGATTTTGACGGGAATTTCACCAACAGATAGCTGAACTTACTGCGGGTGCCATAGGCTACTCTAAATTAAACTAAAAGTTAACCGCGGCCTCGTCTGCAATGCTATCTCCAAAACGAATAGACCGATTTTCATAGAACTTTCACCAACAGATAACTATCCGTTATCTGTCTATATATATCCATCTGTATATATCCATAACAAGTTATTTAGTATATTTTTATTTAAACTAGCTGTTAACTGTGGCTTCACCCGCAGTACTATCTCTAAAACGGTTAAACTGATCTTCAAGAAACTTTCATTGGCAGATAGCTGACTTTATAAAAAATAATTCAAGAAATTTTAGTTTATACTAGCCGTTAACCGTGGCTTGCTCACAAAACTGTTAGACAGGTGTTTACGGGACTTTCATTGGCAGGCAGCGAACCTTATAAATAGTAATTGAGGTTGTTCTTTTTTAGACTAGCTGTTAACCACGACTTCGTCCGTATGAAATTTAGCAATATGTTGTTCACTGTAAACATGTGCGTATTTACCGCGCTTTAGTATATACAATTTTATATCTTGATTTCCATATATGCGCGATTGAAGACGTCACCGCATTCATAGTTTAATTTAATATAATAATTATTATTAGCAATTTTGAAGATAGAAGGGGTATTTTCTAACAAGATATTAAACGATAAAGTTATTGACAAAATTGACACATTATGTCATTATCTTTTTTAAGTCATTTTTTCATTAGTTCTTTGTACAGTGTAAGTGAGCAATGAGGTCGTTATATGGTTGGTTACTGTTCCAAATATGTCGGTTATGATAATCCTCATTAATTACACTGTTAGTATCTATATATCTAATGTTAATCTTACAATAGTTTTAAAAAACATTTCTATAATTGTACATAGTTTCATAATTTAATAATTCTTTAATACAATTAAAAAAAACGCGTGCGGAGCTGCGGGTACAGCTAGTATTTATATATAAATCTCCGATTAGCGTTTGTTAGTAATTCTTCTCCTTCTAAACAGACTGACCGATTTTGATAGCATTTTCGTTGTTGTGGGATCACGTAAGTGCACAATGAAGCAGGTACTTTTTCAGCGGTATGGGCGCATGTTTGTTTTTTTTCTAAGGTGGAAATCAAACCTATATTTTAAGAAATGGTATTTTTAATTAATATTTTGTAAATCTTGCAGCGGGCACATAACAGACTAACCATGGATGCACATGCGCCTGCGGGCACAGGATGTCCACCACTAATGTAGATGGTTCCCAGATATGGTTGGAGCCGATAAGTAGCGTTATCGTCGAGAACTTTTTTTTTTCATTTCTCTCACAGATAAATGTATCGTCTATCTTTTTACATCAGTATTTTTTTTATTTTTTTTTATATTTAAAACTCCTTAAGGTCTATGATAGGACAACATCTATCTACTGGGCACGCTAGTAAATAGTGTAGGTATATATTCACCGTAATTTCTCAAATATCCAAATTATGGACAAAGTTTTCATAATTTTAACACCACGTTCGTATAACTTCATCCATCTTGCGTTAGAAGCACATTCCTTTGTCGTTATTCATTTATCTTACAAGTTACAAGCATCAGAGAGGCGTGTACGAGATAATTAATCATCTTATACATAATCGGGATCACATAATGTAAACAAATTTTTCAATGACATACATATCTATACTGATATTATAAAGCTGAAGAGTTTGTTTGCTTGAACGCGCTAATCTCAGGAATCACTGGTCCGATTAAAATTTCTTTCAGTGTTAGAGAGCTCATTTATCGAGGAAGCAATGCTAAGACAAACAGGAGCGGAGCCCCAATGAAAAATGTTTCAAAATCGTTTTTTTACTCTCGTGAGCTACCGCTGCATTTTAGCGTTAGCCCAAAGGAACTATTCCACGTGGACGAAGTCGCGGACGGAGACTAGTTCAGATATATGTATGATAGTGTATTACAAGATTGCACAGTAGAGTGTGCTTTATTTACCTTTTTTTTTTTCGAACTGACTACGCTATTGATCCAGCAAGGTCTTAACAGCTTCACCGGAAATCCTTTATTTACCAAGTTGGCTTTTCTACTTGGGTATCGTTGAAGTCGTTAGTTTATAGCCCGACAAAAATTAAGAAAAAAAAATTCGTTACCGTTTAGCGTTGCCTAAACGACGACACGATATAATTATTTTTTTGTCTAGTTTAAAAATAATCTCCGGGTGAGAAAGAAATTACAAACCTTTTATGTGTATTACACCCTGAACTGTCTAAAACCTTAGAGTTTATGTTCCATACAAACGGATTTAGAACTTATAACGCACTGGTCAACAAATGTTTAGAAACATAAGTTATATGTTGATAATAAAAATAAAAAAAACCGTATTTATTACAAAATTTCTACAATAACAAATTGTGTCATTTAAAATTATAATTTAAGTAAACGGCTATCTAAATATTTATACGAGAAGCGAAAACTTTGTACCCCTTTTGAAACGAATTGCGAGAACGAATGAACGTGAAAATTGGCATAGTTAATGTCTATATGCAGGAGAAGTGCACAAAGCTATTTTTTTACATAAAATGCCTTAAAACACGTTAAATTAATTCAAATATACATTACTCACACCACTGCTTTGTTAAAATACAACATATACACACATGTAAATGAAAAAGACATTTCGCCATGCGTCATTTTATTCCTACGTTCCTATTACTTTTTTTATCCTACATTCATTATTTTTAACTTGACTTACTTTCCATACTTCACATGCTCTTTGAAATTAACTGGTCAAATTGTAGTTTAATTTTATAATAATTTAATAAGTAAATTGATAAGATACATTAATAATTAATTGATCTTTAGTAAAGTTATGAAACCACTGAAATTAATATTATTATCTTTGATATTTTTCAATGTCGTAATGAATTGTAGTTGAATCTCGATCAACTAGTATATTTAAAAACATGATTCGCCATAAGATCTTACTTATACGGTGAGTCGACTAATCTCAGACACAGTTTGCATGACATGAGATTAAAAATCGTAGATAATTTTATCTTTTTAAACAGATAATAAAAATAAAGACAAACGACCTTGTCGAGGTCACCGCTGTAGGTTAAACAAATAACTCGTTTACATATAATAAGAACGTAAATTTAATGTGCCTGTACTTTTTAAATTTTTGTGAAAAACAAATGTTTTTTTTTTATATCATATAGAAGGCAAACGGACAGGCGGCTCACCTGATGTTAAGTGATCACCACCGTCCATAGACACCAGCAACACCAGAGGAGTTGCAAGTGCGTTGCCAGCTTGTGTTAAGAGGGATGGCGGAATGGGGGAAGGGAGAGGAGAGGAGGGAAGTGGAAGGGAGAGGACAAGTGAGGGCAAGGGGGAGGTGGGCTTCTGGCACTCTCACTGACCGAACGAAACGTAACAATGTAAGCACTGATACTTAACGTCGATTATCTGTGAGGGTGGTACTACCGCGGACGAGCCGACCAATTCATGCTGAAACCAGTTATAGCTTTCACGTGGCTCTACCACCTACACGTGTTAGAAGTGTCTTGGACTAAGTAATAAGATACGTTTCAACCGTTTTTAGAAAGGTCTGTCTTGTTGTTTTTTAAGACGCAGCACTGCTAAAGTACTGCGTTCATGATAAAACCTTATCACGAAAATCATAAAGCATATTCTCGAGTAACATTTAGTCTGGATTACAGTAAAACCGATTCACTCTACCAAAAAATATTGTAATTTTAAACACTACGCGAGTTAAGTACGAGAGAAAAATAGGAAAGTAAATGGACTTAATACATTCAGATGATTTTATAAGTCACTGTTTATTTAAATTAGGATCCACGCGGATCGAGTCGTGGGCACAGCTAGTATTGTATGAATCTGTACTAATTTAAAAGTTCCACTGCAATGTTTTTACGAGTATTCAATTTAAAAAGTTTTGCTAGGTGACCTCAAGGGTACCTGAGGAAAGTATTAATGCGTATACCTTGTCACGTTAGATGGCAGGTGTTATATGAAACCAGTTTAACAAGTCACATTAGACAACCGTCAAGGCTAGCGAAGCCCAACAAGCGATAAGGCCAAGATCACCGTTTACTGTATTCGAGTACACAGTAATTTACGTATATTAACATGCTCTTTTCTTTCTTGAGATAGACTATTTTTACGATGACTGATTATTATCATTCGATTATTTTACACTCTTTTATCATCCACGATTAACCGTTAACAATAACATCCCTAAATTGATTTTTTGTCGGGATCTTAGAATGTCCCATGTAATTTTTATTTTACTAGCGGGACCGGCGGACGTTGTCCCACCCGGATAATAAACAAAACCTTGATTAAATATATACCTAAAACTATTGGTGAAATCTGCATTGAAATCCGTTCAGTAGTGCTTGAGTTTATCGCGAACAAACAGACAAATGTGGTAGAGAACTTTATTTTATAATATATAGCGATACTATATTATAGATAGTATTTTAAATGTGGCTACAAGACAGAAACTATAGATAGTTTACGTTTATAGACGGGTTCAAGGGCGATGAGCGACATTGTAACATGTCGGCAAGGAAGCTTAGCTATCTCTAGTTAAGAACAAACTGAGCGTAGAATATTTTACATTTTATCCATTACTATTCATAGGATCTTACCAATGGTATTTGTATGTATCGTCGGATTTTACTTATCTATACTAATATTATAAAAAGGTGAAGTTTGTGAGTTTGTAAGGAGTAATGTATGGATCTACTAAACCGATTTTGAAAATTCTTTTACCAATAGAAAGCCACGTTATTTATGAGTGCCATAGGCTAATGAAATATAGAAATGAAAAGATTTTTTTGTGGTAGTCGAATTTGCAAAGTCAGAGAAAAAAAACGGTCGAACGGCCATGACGATAAGAGATATATGATCGGGTTTTAGAGTAAAGTTGTAGATCTTGATAATGCCTAAAAATTCAACAATAACATATGTCTCACTTTTATATTTAAGTCACAAAAAGTAGTTTTTGGTACTAAAAAAAATAATTGATTCGATAAGTAATGTCTATTGGTCATATTATCAATAACAATTATGATTTTTTATCACAACACATAGCACTCAATACTAAACGAATCACTCATAATCTGATCAGGAGTAAAAATGTTTACCGCCCAACGAAGTGGGCACGGGTCAGCTAGTATTGCAATAAACCTTTTTCTTAACATTAACACTGTGCCTCTGCCTCTTAACATAATTATTTTTTCACGAAGATAATGTACTATCAAGGTACAAAACAACCTACAGAAATAACATGAATATAATTTATCAACAGTGAAGCAGTACTATCAACTACTGTACATATATAAAATTAACAATTATGTGACAACCACAGAACATTGCGATTCGATACTGGAAATTCAGACTACTTTCAATATTCCATTACCATATCATAATTATACATACCACTGGTATATGGGCTATTGCTCTGTTCCGTTATAAACAACATTACTGTTGTAATTAGTTTGTAAAGTAAATGACTGATAATAGCAAACTATTATTAGAACATATGAATATAGTTAGTTACACATCTTAGTTGTACCTTTTTATTCTGGTGTACCCAACAACTTAGTAATGGATATCTTAAGAACTTATGTTACTTCGTCAATTTCGAGTATGGATTATAAGTACAAGATTGAAGTTAAATCCTTACATATTATAACACAAAATCCTCTGCCATCTCTGTCTGTTGTCTGTAACTCAAAAACTACTGAACAGATTTCATTCGGTTTTCACCAGTAGATAAAGTAATTCAAGAGGAAGGTTTAGGTACATAATTAGTCAAGGATTTTTCTCTATTATCAGGGCGGGACAACGTCCACCGGGCCCGCTACTTAAATAAAAATAAGATAATGCACACAGTTTACATTATCAGAGCCGTAACATTGTGTTATTGTTCATTATTCGAGGATACTCAAACTATCGTTAAACTGTACTTCACACTGTTGGCATTACTCCAATAATGTAAAGGAAGCTCGAGAAAAATGTACATTTTTCATATGTTGATAAACTACATACGTCGCGGAAATACGCAAATAAACACATAAAAGTAAAGTTTCTGAATAAACACAATCGAATACAGTTGTTTATAAGTTACAAGGTGAAACGGACAAAACGCTAAAATTCATCGATGAACGCTTATAATAAGCATTTTTTTTAATCTTGTTATTTAAGAGGCCTAAACAAGTAATCGTGAAATATTAGAAAACTACCAACGTATATCAGAATCCGAATAAACACACCGTAAAATTATTTTAAAGCGAAGGAATTCGAAATAATCAATTATTAAAAAAAATTGCTGCAGAGTTTTTGGCGGGATCTTGGAATGTCATGTAGTGGAATTTATATTCTATTCATAATCTTGTATTATTTGGCTCTATATTTTAGAATATTGGTGATATTCTACGTAATATAGTTCACAATAATGTACACAAGTGAGATGGGAAATAATACCACGGAATATAGATTCAGACTTACTACAAAATCTCCCTGAAAAGTTCTATCAAGACGACCATCATTTTGTTAGTTCATTGAAATGATCGCAAACACTTCTAATATAACTCAACAATGGCAGTAATAATCTACTAGAAGATAAAGTGCCAAAAATAAAGGAATAAGAGATTTTTTTGTATTTATTTTTTTCGTAATTGTTTGTCATACACCTGATGTATGATTAGCCGCATGGGAGAATAACCAAATGGAAATAAATGTACTACAAATAAAAATAATAAAGGCTTGAGAGCTGCCGAGAGAGGCCACAGTGGGGGCTACAATCAGTTCTGATACGCTTTTATCTGCATCCCAGTAACCAAGGAATACGGGAAGTGCTTCAGACTGAATTATTTTATACTTTTCTCTTTTCATAAGGTATAATAACAAAATATTTCTTACGTAAAGAAAAAATAACGTCATATTCCGTTTCCTACAATATAACAATGTCAACCGACGTGAACTTGACGTCGACCGTTAACCAAGGACGCGTTTTTAAATACTTTTTGTTGGTTACGTTACTAATTTGCGTGGTTTTTATGAACAGAATCAGATATAACTTTCCACGTACACCGAATGCAAATAAAATCAAACGTTTTGCATTGCAGTGAAACGTGGTAGCGGCCAATCGATTTCAGGCGTAAGTGCAAAGTAATGTCCACTATAATATGATGGATTTCGACAAAGTAACACCTTTTTCAATCAAATATAAATAACTTAATTAATACATCCTTTTCATTTTATACGACTAAATAAGTTTCTCCAAAATTTAAACCATATACCTTGATAAATAAAACATATAAATTGAATATAATATAAATATCATCTAGGCAAACTGAATAGATTTGTAAAAAAAAAACTAATTCAACGTAATAAAAAAGCGGATCCATTAGACCGTGAAAGGTTCTGAAACCGCAATTCAATTGTATTTAGGATTTAGAGCGCGATACAACGATACACGCACATGTGTCTTCACTATCTATGACATGTCGAACACCGCAAATTTAGATTTTGACAAGTAGAACACAATCGATGTTATTACAAAAAAGTTAAATACGTATTGAATACTTGCTTTAAAAAGGTGACAAAACCTGCGAGCGGGGTTCCGGTTTTCATAACCTTTTATAATAAAACAGACAATAAGACCTCTTGTTTATTCAACGTAGTTCGGTGAAGCTGTTAAGACTTTGCTAGGTCAATAGCGTAGTCAGTTCGAGAAAAAAAAACTTGTTTATTTAAACTTCGAAAAAAAAAATAGTTGATTGGGTTCACTTTCATTTCACTTTTACTACACCCGACGGTCATTCCCACTGTGCTTTAACATAGACGAGTAGTGGATTGACTATAATTTTTGTATTTTCTCGATAATTCAGTCAAATATTAAGCACCTATTTTTCTAATTGATTTAGAATGAGTATCAAGTACTAAGTATACTGTAAAAATATTGCTAAAGAGTTACCAGTCACCCAGTATAATATAATATGAATTGATACCAAATTTGTGTTCAGCGAAAATACCTTTAAAGCGGTCGAAAAGTTATCAGAATTAGTCAACTGTCTATGAATGAATTTGCAGAGTCATGGATCAGTAATTTCAGAGTTTACATACGAGGAACATGTTCACAAATTTAATATAACAGTAATGTAAATAAACTATTAACATGCAAATTCTTGTAAACTTACATCACTATGGGTGTTTCCTTGATTTAAACTCGTAACTAGCAAAATGCCTCATTCTCTTAATTACAAAAATAAAGTCGGTTTACGGACGACAGTTTTACGTGATAACGTTAGGCAACATTGACGAAAAATAGCATACTTTTATGGATTTCATTGAATTATTATCACTGATTTGTCATTATTTTGTATAAATACAAAAGGGTTAATTTAAAATACCAATTTTTTCGTTAAATTAACATTTATTGGCACTCGTTAATTCAAATATTTGTTTACTTAAATTATACAGATTTATGCATCACAAGCCCAATACTAAGGCCGGTCGTGCCTCTCTATGGCTTATTCCGCGCTCTCGCTCGCACGCTCGGCTCAGGCAGAACGTGACAATGAATCACGTTTATTCGTGCGTGCAGCCAGCGTTCATCGATTTATAAAACTTTATCACGTCAAAAAGAAGACAAGACAGGATTGCCGACAAAAGTGTAAATTTAAAACAAGTGAATAACTGTGTTCGTTATTGAATTTTTAAATCAATTATAGTCTTAATTATTAAAATTTCATAATTTCTAAATTTAAATTAATTACATTAGTCTAGTTTACACATATATGTCCAACACACTCCAAGCAAGAATTATATGCATTTTTATACAGTTAATCAATTAATCAAAAATATGGTGGGTTGCAAAACATCAACACAAAATGTCAACATTACATGTACACAGGCCGCTATACAACGCGATGTCGAGGTCATCGGTGACGCGAACCCATAAGCTTTTCCCCTACCAGAAATCGCTCAACATGGCTAAAGTACTTTTCACTCTAAAAGTGTGGTATAACCCAGTTTCCATTAAGAAAACAAACGTTGTAATCAGAGAATCGATCACGAAATCATAGCGCTTAACTCGTTTCGTTAATGAAAAAGCCTTGAATTGATCGTTCCAGAAATAACTATAGAAGCGACAAACTTCTGAGCACGCGATTTACGACTTTACTTATGGGCAATACAATATTTATTAGCATAACTTTTTTTAATTTACCGCTACGGAGTAATAGATATAGACCAACAGCTAAAATATATCATGAATTCGTATAAATTTCCATAATACCAATAATATTATTTCAGTGTCTTTATTGCTTTGTATTATAGGAGTCTAAAGCACTAAAAACAGTTATCTTTATCTATATATTAATGCGTGAAGCGAAATCTTTGTACCCCTTTTTAAACGAATTGCACGACCGGATGAACGTGAAATTTGGCAAGTTAAAGTTTATATGGAAGAGGAGTGCAAAAAGCTATTTTTAAAATATAAAATGTATTAGAAATACACTATAAAATTAATTAAAATAAACATTTCACACACTACTGCTTGAATGACACACACACACACATGTAAATGAAAATGACGTTTTTCCATCCTTCATTCAATATTTTTGACATGACTTACGTTCCCTACATTACATACCTTTTGAAATTAATTGGTCAAATTGTAGGTTAATGAATATGAATAATGAATTGTGAAATAATTTATCTTCCACTGAAATAGTTATTACTCTTTTTTGACTTATTGAATATAATAATGAATTATATTCGAATTTCGACCACTAGTATATATAACTGTTCAGTGTGTATGTGACAGAAATCCTCTTAAACGGGAGGACAGATTGTTGATGATTTTTTTTGTGTTCAGTTGTATTCAAAACGGGTTACATTCACAATTGAACCCGGAAGGGGCACCGCGGTTAACTTTTAGATTTTTTTTTATAATCTAGGCATAGTATTATACGAATATACTAGCTAATATACAAATAATAATCTATACTAATATTATAAAGAGGTAAAGTTTGTGATTTTGTGACGTCGTGAGGTTGTAGGGGGTAATCTCAGGAACTACTGGGCCGATTTGAATAATTCTTTCAGTGTTATATAGCTAATTCATCGAGAATAATTATAGGCTATATATCATCACACTAAGACCAATAGGAGTGGAGCACAGGTGAAATTTGTTTCAAAATCGGGATGATTTTTCCTTTTGAGAACTGCTGCGTGTTAGTTTTAGTGTATCTATTCCACGCGAACGAAGTCGCGGGCAGAAGCTAGTGTAAAGTAAATATCAAAAATCATAAAATAATCAATACCACACCGTTAAAAGATTGCCAAATAATTTGGCAAAATATCTAATCAAACTTTAGCATATTTAAGAACAAGGCTATTCTTATATCAAATAGTTTATATTTCGGTATTACATAACCGTAAGCTAATATTGGTATAACGTGTTAATAATTTCTAGGTCTTCTAAATGTACCGTATTCAACTCTTATAGTTCAGTTACCCAACTCGCCGCAAGGCTATTGCGACATATCCTTTCAAACGTTCGCTAATATTCCATCATGAATTAATTTCAAGGATTCTACACGTTTATTATGTATTTATCGTTCTTTGATATTGATTATTTTGATATATACTACACTAACTCCACTTCCAACTTTAAAACATTAAAAATTGACAATATAAAAAAAGCGAGGACTGCCGAGAAAAGTGAAAACTCAAAATAGCTGTGTTCTCTTTCGCATTTTTAAACTAATTATACTGTGAATTATTTAAATTTCTTTTGTATATTGAAATGATTAACATTAGTCCGGTTTTCACATTTATTGGTATTCCGAACAATAATTATGTTACATTTTTCAATACAAAATATCAATATTCGATGTACACGGGTCCTTATACTACCCATCGCTAGTCTGTCGCAAGCCGCGCAAGCGCAAAACGACTGGTCATGCTTACTATCATATCATGACGCGAAATTATAAATTTATTTCTTTGGAAAAAATACCGCTCAACGAATCTAAAGACGTTCTCACATCAAAAAAAGTCAAAAATACTTTGTTCAATTCAAGCCCTAGGGAGGCACTTAGGAATGTCAAAACTACTACAGATTTGGACAAACAATCCAGCCATTGAAAAGACACGGCAAGAAACTTGATCTGACTTGTCTTTTTAATATATTCAAAATACATTACACGTTAGAATCGTTTTTAGTGGGTGCACAAAGAGAAGTCAAAAACCCAGCACTAAGACGACATCCGAGATCAAATGGACGAACGGAGTCCCTCGTGACTGAAGACGCAGTTAGTAGGTTCATCTATCGGACCGTGGACGCTCCGGCGCGGGATATTGTAGATTATATCCTAAAGATGGCCATAAAGGATCAAAATGATACCGCCACAAAGGCAATAATATCATTAAAAATAATTATACAAAATAATAATAAATAAATTAAAAAACACCCAATAGTTGCTCACAGATACGATTTTTAACGTACACAATAAAAAAAAGGTGCGGACCAAGAGTCTGCACAACGAAAGAAAGAAAATAAACACCAAAACCCGCTTGACAGCTTAAACTTACAGCCCGGCAAATCGGTAATATGCTTAGGGACTTTGTATGTAAAATCTACCACTACTACATAAAATTGTTACTGATTCTAGTGAAACTGAAAGATGGAACGACCAATCTGTCACAGTTTCTAGTAGTTAGATCATGTCGGTGTTTTACAAAATCCAGCTCCAACGTTTTGGCGGACATACGTTAAATTATCAAGAATGCATTGGGAGGTTAGAATTAAAATACCAAGATTCCTAGACACCTGCATATAGAGGACTAGCCTCTGCCCGCGACTTCGTTTGCGTGGAAGAGTTACTTCTGGCTAACGCTAACACGCAGCGGAAGCTCTCAACAGAAAAAATACCCGATTTTTAAACATTCTTCATCGGTGCTCCACTCTTATTGATCTTAGCGTGATGATATATAGCCTATAACCATTCTCGATTAATAAGCTATATAACATTGAAAAAATTTCTCAAATCGGAGTAGTAGTTACTGCGATTACCCCCTACAACGTCACAAACTCACAAACTCTATACCTCTTTATAATATTAGTTTAGATTATTTTATTTATAGATGCACGAACTACCAGCTTTTAAAATACTATTAACTGTTGCAATATTAATGTATTTACACATCTTTATTGTCTACGTTTTTTTTTCACTAATAAGAAAACTAATTAATTGCTTCTATCTATAAAATAATTAACTTCCAAAATCATTAATTTTCGAAAGCATATCATATAAAACATAGTAGAGGTACAACGGTCGGTGGATAGTAACATTTTAATTGACGAATCACGCGAACATTGAGCGCGTAAATGCAATTTACCGTCGATCTTTGTCACTATACTGTTTGTGATTAACTGTTATTAGTCACTTTTCAATGTACGCTTAACAAAAATCTTTGCTTTAATTTCATGGGTTTAAGAAACAAAGAATATTATATAGGTATATATGAAGTTTGCCAAAATATACAAAATAACGGAAATAGATATTTATAAATTTTAAAACAAAGGAGGTTAATACACGTCAAAACCTATT
Organism: Antheraea mylitta; assembly: GCA_014332785.1. Classification (NCBI taxonomy): domain Eukaryota; kingdom Metazoa; phylum Arthropoda; class Insecta; order Lepidoptera; family Saturniidae; genus Antheraea; species Antheraea mylitta. The sequence continues at coordinate 260,005 of JACEII010000110.1, forward strand.
TGCCCTTCACGGTCCATGAGTACGACTGTTTAATATACATATAATATACACAGATTTGGTGTAGAACACACATATATAAATTAACAATATATACATAATGTATTGACGTCACTGTCTGTCCTAATCAGCTTTATTTGGTAACCGATAATGCGTCAACCGAGCATTGAAGCATTCGCTGGCTATTGAAAATATTGCTATTGTCTGTACTTCCAAGCCAATTGAATGTGTTCAATGTTGAATGTAATTTTTGAAGTTATTTTTCACTTCAAATTTTTTTTTTAAGAAAATTTTCTTACGGCACGGTAGGCAAAATTTTTCGTTACATGTTAAGGTAACTTAACGTTAATCGTACGTACGTACAACATAAGAGTATTTGTGTTTTTATGTGTAATGATCGATTTTTGATGTAATGATATCGATTTGTGAACGAAAATGACCGCGTCACTACTGAGACGCTGTTTGCAGGGCTCTTCTCTAACGGAGCGTGGGGACGCTCTATGCGATTATAATAATTGATATTATAACGTCGATGTTTTAGATCCAGAGAGTGTAAATTGTACCTGTAAATCAACATATATCATAGAAGTTACTGTCTAGTTTCATAAGTATAATATCGGTCTGGGTCTAGTAGTATAAAATTGATAAAAGTAATTAAGTAGAAAAGTGAATAAATTAATGGACTTGAGACATTGAGATGATTTTATTAATGACTGTTTTGTTACATAAGGTTTCATGCGGACGAATTCATGTGCAGAGCTAGCTAGTATTACATAATTTCGTGTTTTTCTAAGAAATGGAATTGCATTCACTTACCTAATTCTTTCTCTTACTTTAGTCGCGTCGTCATTAAAATTACAATAACTTTTGATAGAGTGAACCGATTTCAATGAAACAAAGACTAAATGTGACTCGAAGATGTTTATGATTTTCTTGGTTTTACCATAAACTCGGTACTTTAGCAGTGATGCGTGTTCATACAAACAGACAGACAGACATTTCTAAAAATGATTGAAATATATTTTATTACTTATTCCTAGACAACTGGAACATTTTTTTTTTTTGCAAAAACCTAAAAAGTACTGACGTGTTACATTTACATTTTCATTATATGTACTCGTACAGAGATGTACAAAATTTGAAGATATTGAAAAATATTAGTAACGGTTAAAATTGGATTTAACTTATTTTGAAATATAACTATTAATATCATATAATGCAGCGAAAAACTAAACAGATATACGAATGCAAAATAATACAGTGCAACTTTACGTAAACAAGGTACCGACGCCATTTCCTTGTAATTGACATTCCGTCCCAGTGCACTTAATTTGCACTCGGCCGTTATCACAATCGAATTCGCCACACTAGCCATCTCGATGAATGTAATTCTCAGTTCAAACAATATATATACACCACTTTGTACTGTTCACAGATAAACAGAGCGATCATGTTGCTTGTAGAAATATTTACGACACGATACTTTCAAGCCAATATTATCTTATCGTTACAGTCCTATCAGTGTAAACATTTGATGGATTTCAACATTAATACATTGAGGATAGTTGTGAATTTTAAGCGTAATTCCCTAAAGCCTACCTCACTATCTTTTTTATTGCTCTTATTGTAATTGTATCTATGATCACAGGATATAAAATTTCAAAGCACCATGGTAATTATATGATATTATTAACGGGCCCGGCGGACGATGTCCTGCTTTGATAATAAAAAAAAACTAAAATTCAACCACAGCGCCACCGACCGGGTACAATTGTGAATGTAAACCATCCTTGAATTGATACTGCCAAAAAGTTTCATCAAAATATGTACAGCCGTTTAGGAAGAATACACTCACATACACGCGGACAGAAGAATTATACATATAAAGATTGACAATTTTCAGTCTGTCACGTGACAAACGAAAATTATAAGCTTCGATTAAGTATTTTTTATTTCTATTGAAGTAGTTAACAAACATACATTCATACGAAATATCAAAAAAAAACTTTGTTTAACATTTTAAAAACTTAAAAACCATCAGATATTTTTAAACATCTTACCATATGGGTCCTAATGCCTATTGTTTCTCATTTTTAATTTTCAAATAAATGTTACTAAGAAATTTTCGAACTGAACACGCTATTGGCCTTACTATGCCTTCACAGGACTACAAATAAAAAGTATAATGCCTCATCATTACTTGATAGGAATTTATATGTTACATATAAAAACGTGCTTACAATATTTGGCTAACGCACGATATAATTTATTGCATGTATTACAGCGACCTATCTGACGGACAGTCTCGTGCACGCAGTATGACTCAGTACAACAATCATTTTTTTTTTTTTTTCGAAGTCACCACGCTATTGACCCAGCATGGTCTTAACAGCTTCATCGGACTACTAAGGCGAGCGCTTAAGGCACTCAGCCGATTTTATTTTGGTACAACAACCATCTTGTCACGATATTGAGTCTTATTTCGCGATTATCCTACTTTTTACCATATCGTCAAACTTATTCATTATACTACCTATATCAACAAAAAGTCAAAAATACAATTATAATCACAATAAATAGGACAATAATCTGCAACTAGTCATTTTTAACCATTACCTAGACAAAGTTCAATAAAAATACGCTCGTTCCTCGCTTCAAGAAATGCTTGCAAGCAAGAATGTCTCGCTATTCGGCCACACGACGCGTTTCCGAAAGTGCTTTCGCCTACGTTCGGCTGGTTCCGGCAATGTCCGCACCCCACAGCTGACTGGTTTAACAAGCGAAAGAGAACGAAATACACAGCGCGTACACGACAGACAAGGAAAGCGGCCCGCGCAACTCGGCCGCCATTTAGTATCCGCCGCTCGCTTATACCGTAGTGACAAGACAAGCGTCTATCGTTCAATCGTGGTGCAAATTTATATTTTCGCCGTGAATTATCTCAACAAAAACGTAGTGTTCATGTTAATTATTGTGTGATAAGTGAATTCGCAATGGTGTTTAATTTATACAGGTGAAGGTTAGCAGCCTTTCGAACGACGAAAATGGGTGGCATCGTTGATTCTGTTGTCAACACAAAATAACGTGGATTATGCAAGTTTGTGTAAGATGTGGCCGTGTGTTAGGTAAATTCAACATACAAAGCTCTTGATAATGTACGTAAAAGTGTTAAGCAGTGTTATTCACTTATCAATAGGGTCTTATTGTAATTATGTCTCATAGTACAACGACTGTCTGTGAATGAACATACCTACTTGAGTGTAGGTTGTAAAGATGAACTTACCACGAACAGTTCGGACCATTGAGTGAACAGCTGTGGTGTTTAGCTCTTATTAATTATATATGAATAGTGGATCTATATTTTCTATGTTCGTGTGCATTACTTAAAAAATAATGGTTGATTGAATTATTAAAGACTGTCTGAAAATATGTTATTCTTAGCTTTATTTCTATTAGTATATTAGTAACAAATACACTTCTTGTATTTAATTATGTTTCACAAAGGATTTAATTTATTAGTAATACATTTAAATTGCTAATACATAAAGGAACAGATTTGAAAGTCAGTAGATTTGAATTCTGTTACTGCGTTTAGTATATTTCTTTTAGATATATACATATAATTAAAATATATCACTGAAATAAAGCTTTAACAAAATATGTATGATAAATACAGAAATACAAATAATCAATGTTAAGTATTCTTATCTAATAGTAAGTTTTATTTATTACTGAAAAATTATCAGACAAAATCATGTCCCTGATATTATGATAAGACAAGCGGGCCCGACGGACGATTTCCCACCTTGATAATAAACAACTACATGACAAGTTATATACGTAAACCTTCCTCATAAATCAGTTTATCTATTGGTGAAAACCGCATGATAATCCGTTGAGACGTCGCAAACAGAGAGACGTGGCAGAAGACTGTTTTGTAATATATAGTGATATTATTATAAAGGTGGTCACATAGTCCTGAGAATTTTTTAATATAAAAAAACTACAATCTAAATTATTCAGTAACATTCGAAATCTACACACGTTTATGTAGGAATAACTTTATTATTGATAAATACTCATTTCAATACTACAATGAATAACTAGCGATGAGTGTACAAACGAATCTTTCTACGATTTTTTTTTAAATTTTAATATTCAGAATATTAATATTTCAATGGACATTCTAGCCAGGTAGATAGCAAGAACTCTATAGCTGTAATTATATATTACACTACCAGTGCCCGCGACTTCATCGGCGGGGAACCTGGTATACAAAACAGTGACTACGAGTCACATGAATGTATTAAGTCCATTTACTTATCTACTTTTCTCTCGTACTTAAGTCGCATCGTCATTAAAATTACAATAACTTTTGAAAGATTGAACCGATTCTAATGCCACCAAAACTAAATGTTAATCAAGAATATGCTTTATGATTTTCTTGGTGAGGTTTTATCGTGAACGCAATACTTTATCAATGATGCGTGTTCAAAAAACATACAGACAGACAATTCTAAAAGTGATCATAATCTACTTTATTACTCATAGATGATATACAAAGAGCACCGAAGAAGCTCATAAATCTCTAAAATGAAAGCCATTTTGTCCATTACAAATAAAAATTTTAAAACACATGAATTTTCCACTTAAACGTAAATCAATACAAGAAAAATACATTAATCTATTATTATATATATTTTAAAGTTTGTCTGTATAATGATAACGACCGATTGAACTGGGTCTAGGCGATTGACCAGTCACTTCTATTAATATCTGATAGTATGTAATCGTAACAGAAAACAGCTCGTAGGTATTTCAAAAGCTGATACTAGGACTGTATAAATAAAACGGTGTCTGTATTATCAAGTAATAAAATTAAACTGAGCAGTAGAATTTGAAATTCCATTCTGTATTATTTATAACATATCAAGAGCGACACTTCATGGGTTTCTTTTTTTAATTACAGCTTTATTCATCACTAATTGATTGATAGTGTATTTTTTAGTAAGTTTAAATATAATTGATTATACCTGGTTCACACGTTTCAAAAATGGTCATAATAGGCTAAGGCTAAGACGAATATTTCTTAATTATCCGTGCGCTTGGCAACAGATTCTCAACATAGCTAAAAGAGTGACTAAAAATAGACATGTATATTCTATAATAACACCGAATTCAACGTCATTTGAACACACGAGTAATTTTACTAAGATTGACTGAATAAACGTGTTTTATTCCATACAAGTGTAGTAATAACATTACTTTATAAACAAGTTTACAGTTATAATAAACAGATAGCTATAAACGTTAAACAAGGGAATAGATACTTTGTTAACTTTTATTTCACTTGTACCAGTCAGTAATAGTTTAAAACAAAATCGATTAGAAACTCAGTTTTTATTCTACAATTTAAATAATTAAAACCGTTTTATAATTTATCTATTGTGGTGTAATTGTATGTGTGTAATTACGTATCCATTCCCTTGATGAGTTTCAAAATAAAGGTTTAATGCTAATACTACTTAAGGAGTAAATTCGTGAATAATTTAATATCCGAAGTACAAGGCCCCGTTGTCCTCGTTTCTGTACCACATGTGCTATACAACATCATTAGTTATTAAGTAGTCGACCTCGGGTATTAAGCGTACATTTTCTATTGTTACAGTAAATAGGACTATGTGGGTTGTAATATAATGCAGTGGCTGCACAAAGTATTGGCGCTGGCAGTAATTTGCACAGCAGGCGGGGTTGACGTGTGCCCCTCGGCGTGCCACTGCAACGAGACACATCTAATATGCACCGGGAACCCGGTCCTCGATAATCGGTTAACTAAATCAAGCTTAGGCCAGTATGGAACAGCCCTGGAAGAAATCACTTGGACCGATTCTAAAATAAACGTATTAGTAATAGGTTCATTCGACGAACTGACCGAACTATCATACATCGATTTGAGTAGAAACGAATTAAAGAGAACCGAACAGAACCTCTTCGCCGGACTCCACCGGCTCAAACACTTAAACATATCCAGGAATCAATTAGAAGATATACCTAGACTCACGTTCGCCGATTTAGAAAATCTAGAAGTGCTAGATCTATCCCACAACCGGCTACGAGTGTTACCCTTCCAAGTCTTTGGACCTATGCTCAGATTGCAATATCTAGACTTATCACATAATTTAATAGCCACTTTTTTAGATTACTATTTTAAGCCTAACATACATTTGAAATCGCTGTTCCTAAACGATAATAGCCTAGTCAAAATTACTTCAAACGCCCTAGTCAATTTAATAGAATTGGAAACTTTGGACTTATCTAGTAACAAATTAGACTACATACCTAAATCAATATTCGATAGCTTCGAACAACTGAGAGAATTGAACCTCAGCTACAATAACTTCCAGAACATATCACATGATGCTTATAAAAGTCTTATAAATTTAAGGTTGTTAAATATGGGAGGTAACAGACTTAGATCATTGCCGTCAGCGCTCTTCCAACATAATGTAAATCTGAAAACAATCTACCTCGACAACACTGATATTACAGTTATACAAAACACTAATTTTAAAGGGTTACAAAATCTAGAACAACTTAATATAAGAAACAATACCTATTTACGTGAAATAGAAACTTATGTACTGCAAGACACCCCGTCTCTGACACATTTAGACATCAGCTCAAACGCATTGACGTTCTTGCCATTATCGTTGAATATGTTAGACAAGTTGAAAGAGTTGAAAATAGGAAATAACCCGTGGGCTTGCGACTGCAGGATGGCTTGGTTTACGAGTTGGGCTGACAAGAGAAAAGACATCATAAACTCTGTGCTTAGCTGCGTACAGTCATATCCGGGTGATATGTTGAGAATATTGAATCACACAAACTGTAAACCGCCTGAGCTAGTTCATAGCAGCCCTTTAACACTTTACCGATTGCAGACAGATGCTTTATTGGAATGTAAGTTCGACGGTAATCCTTCACCGTCAATAACCTGGATCACACCTACAAGGATGGTTTTTCATTGGAACCCAGATCCTTTAATACCAGACATATTCCACAAACATAATATAGCTCACGACCAGTATTACAATGCAATAGATAATTCCAAATCGAGAGTGAGAGTGCTCGAAGATGGTTCATTGTTTATAGGTGATATACACAGAGAAGACTGCGGAAGATATTTATGTTTTGCAACGAATCCTTCTGCTAACGTGTCAGCAGAAGTTGTCCTTAATATAGATCCAATGACGATGTTTGAAATAAAGATGTACAGTTTATTATGGGGGGCTATATGCGCTGCTGGATTTTTGGGCCTCACACTATTGGTTCAAGCGTTACGCTACATTTTTTACAGGTCTGTATATTAGAGGGTTTATATATTCATGCTATAAATAAGTAATCATTTAAATATTCGAGATATTAACATGGATACGCTAATTATTTCAGATATCGCTTGTTGGAGACTTGCTGCAGCTGTTGTACGTGTGTCAGCCGAGACGCCCCGCGCACGCGACAGATTTACAGTATGCTCGACAACATCGAACAATATAAAAGACAGCAATTGGAGAAATTACGTGAAAATTACGCCGTTCAAGTAAGTAGCTGTCATATTTTATCATAATGTGCCGATTTAATGAAGATAATTACTGACAATTAATTTATTCCAGGTGCATCGAATAAAAGAAAATTGTACGCAACAAATGGAATGGATACAGAACAGTTACTCGACACAAGCGACCCATCTACGCAATATAAGAGACATCGGAACTAATCACTTAACCGCAATGAAAGATCAGTATTACGACCAGGTAATTAATTTTCAACAAATAAGAGTTTATCGGTGTTATTACAAAAAAGTTAAACGCTCGCTTTAAAAAGGTTACGTTTTACATGTATCGCGCTCGCGATATGTTTCGTCTATTTGCTTATCTGTTGTCTCGCTTTGGTTACATTAGGTTACACTTGCCAAAAAAGGATAACGCAAACTTGCCTCGGGCGAGCGCGGTGCATTTCGTACGAAACCTTTTTTAAACCAAGTATTTAACTTTTTTGTAATAACACCGTATAAGTTCATAGTTTTAATAAGAACGATAATGTCAAGTTTATTAATTTATTTTCGGATATAACCTGAATTGAATTTCAAAGTTTTTGTTATTAATTTTGCACTTACATGTTGTCTATTTTTTTATCCATAGGTAAAACGAGTAAGGGAGTACTCGACAAGTCAACTGAACTGGGTGCGCGAAAACTATGTATTCCAAAGGAACAAGATAAGAAAGTTCAGCGCGCACCAGGTCCTACGACTCCGGGAGTCGTACAAATACCAGCAGCAAACACTTAACAAAGTGCTCGAGAACCTTCCTAGTCTGTACTTCGAGAATTGTCGAAGCGGGTCGTGCGGACGGAGCGACTCGATGGCGTTTGATCCCGACGTCGAGGTTATAGACATGTACCTCAAGACCAAGATAGAAGCATTGTCGAATCTGCCGAGTCCGATTGCTGACGACGAGAGCAAAATGTCCGTGTATTACACGCCCACTGAGAGATCAGTCAATTCCAGACGGAACTCTCCCGTCGTGATACCGGAAGGGATTCACATCAATATGATTGAAAATGGTCCCCCGCGGCTACTTGCACTGTTACGACCTATACCGGATCTGCCACTACCAGACCTCAGGCCGCTCCCGCCGGCGGATTCTCCGACGCCCACGACGTCCAAATGCACAGTGCCAACGAGGCAGTATGATAGGGACAAAGTGGATGCGAAACCGTCCAGCGAGCCGTTGCTGGGTCGAGGGCAGGCGAGTTACGATCGATCACGGAAGAAGTATCAGTTGCCTGTGAGCGCTAGTTCACCAGTTCTGGGGGGCGACGCGGAACTCGGTCGGGACGCTTTACACGAGCGGGCGCGAGTGTTGCTCGCGGTGGAACTTACAAAGCCGGAGTGCCAAGTGCGACACGCGGCCGGGCAACTCGTCTGCGGGGAATGTGTAAAATTGTGCGAGAACACGCCCTTGTAGTACAGGCTGTTGACGCGCGTATTCAAGATCTACGCCGTAACGGGACACCGGCTCGAGCGGGTGACCGACTTCCGTCTATGTGATTACGGCGGTGCCGGCCCGCCTCTCTCATACGTTTGAAAGTCCCTCGATAGGGATGGCGATACTTCGCAAAAAAAAAAACGATCCGAATCGTTGCTCTGTAGAATCAATTCATGAAAAGATCGAGGTTAAATATATTAATTATCGAAAAAATAATCTTTTCAGTCTTTTAAATTACCTTGGTTCTGATGAGCACTTTTTTAAATTATAATTGTTATATGGTTTTATTTTTATCAAGATACCAAAAATTGAATCACGACTTTATAGTGTCGAAGATCGGGTCGATGTTTAATATCGAGTAAATAGATATTTGTGTCTAAATATCGATTGTTCGATTAATGGATCACATATCGCCATCCCTAGTACCTTGTTCCAGGAACATATCTTGCCTGAAGCGAGTGGCGGAACGGCTCCCGGAAGGATGCCGCTTGTACTTCTCGAGTGAGCTGTGATAGACTAGATTCGATTAAATTTCATACGGTCTCTAGTTTTAGGTGGTAATCAATATAAAGGAACGATAAACACGCGTCATTATCGATGTAGTGAATATTTTAATGAAATCGGTTGGTTAAGCGTTCTGTGGGTATTATATGTAAATAATTTATGTTCGGTTTCAATCGGTTTATAATTATTTTACAATTTTGATGTATTTTTAGGGTAAATCGTTAGATAAATATGCGTTTTACATTTGTTCAACTTAAACTGTAGTGTAAAATTTAAACAAAGGTTGGGGGAGTTGTTACTATGTTTTCATTGTTGTGAATATGTTTGTATCGGTATTGGTGATATGTATCATTCATATTCGATACTTGAGGGCCGAACTGTGGTCCTTGATCTCATCACGTCGAATTCATATTTCCCTCGCTCTTAATAGAATAAAGTATATTTTAACCGTAATGAATTAGATTTGAATTGTAGATGTATTTTGTGAGGGACGCATGAATGTAAACCGAGTTTTGCAAGTGGTATGCCAAAAACTACGATCCAGCAATGATTATTATTATAGGACGTTTCTTAAATATACAATATAATTAATTGTTGAACATTTTCTAAATATTTAAAACAAGATCAATACAGTTAATCGTGGAGAAATAAATTATTTTTCAACGTAACTCTTTTTGTATTATTTTATAACTTCACATAAAAAAATAATCAAACGTGATCTTTTGGGAAATTGGTATTATTAACACATGTTACAAAGTTTAACAAGTAGCAGAATAATTAATGAATAAATTTAATTCACAATATGATAACTATCAAGTGTCATCAATCCTTTCAAAATTGCACTTGGAAATCAAATTAAAATACTCTTTATTCAATTTAGGCCCTGAGAAGGCATTTATGAACGTAAAAACTACCACCGGTTAGGAAAACAATCCAGACATCAATAAAAACCGGCAAGAAACTTGACCTGGTTCATCTTTTATAATATTTTTTGATTGTTACAACAAAATAGATATATAAAGTTATATTAGTTTTTGGTAGACGCACAGAGGCGTCACCAATTATATCCAAGTAATTATATTGGGTGGTAAGACACTAGTGCCCGAATGGGTCACGTTTCACTATTACATAGTATAAGGTAGTTTTTTTCTTGAAAAGGATATTTTACGTGTATTCGAACGTTTTTAAACTTTATAGGAATTTAACAACAATCTCACTCATCTTAAATGAGATTGAGCTCTCAGATACCAACAAGTACATTTATCAGTATACACCTATAAGTGCTTGACAACAATTTTTAATTGGTATAATCAGGCCAACTTGACGTAGCCCTATCATGCTATATTTACATTCTAATGTTTTTCTTCACTTTCATTATATGTAATTTTCGAATGTATTTCAAGCAGATCGGAAATATAGCTTTGTAGAAAGCAAGAATATTTATAAATATGTCATAACTGTGTATAAATAGAAATGAAATTAATTAATTTTAGTATAATTAAGTGTCAAATAAAGTATAATCTATTATTAATTAACCCGACGTCAGTTGTCCTTGCACAGTGTACTTATCTTCAGGTGAAGTTATTATTTTGCCTACCTCATTATCCTTAGCCTGGCCATAAATAATGTTACAATTAAAAATAAACAAAATATTACATTTGAATTTAGAATCTGTAATTTTTATGTGATTATTCATGGAGTTTTCTCATATTGGCGCCAATACAATATACAATATTTTGCGATATTAAAATGGATTGGGTTCATAAAGAGAACCGAATCGCTGTGATTGCATTACACAAAGTAGGTATGGAGTCAAATGCAATATGTAAAACTCTCCATACGCTTGGTATTAGTAAAATGTTTGTATACCGGGCTATTAATAGGCACAATGAGACCTCCTCTGTTTCTGACAGAAAAAGATCTGGTCTTCCACTTTCGTACGAAATAGGTGGTCAAAGCAGTACGGGAAATAATTCGAAGAAATCCTGTTCGAAATCAAAAGATTTTATCTTGGGAGATGAAGACAGCACCTAGAACCATGTCGCGTATTTTAAAAGATGACTTAGAACTTGCAGCCTATAAGAGTCGTACTGATCATTTAAAAAAGGATAGGGTGGTAAAATCGAAATAACTACTGAAACGGTATCAAAGGGAGGTCACAGAAAAATTTCGTTTATGGATGAGAAATTTACAATTGAGCAACATTTTAACAAACAAAATGACCGTATTTATGCTCTAAGCTCTAAGGGCGCTTCCCAATTAGTCGACAGAGTGCAACGTGGACACTATCCGGCTTCAGTGATGGTTTTGTAGGGTATTAGCTATGAAAGAGTGACTGAGCAATACTTTTGTGTGAAAGGTATTAAAACATCGGCACAAGTGTATAAAAATACCATTCTTGAGAAGGTAATGAAGCCTCTCAACAACACATTGTTCAATAACCAAGAATAGTCTTTCCAGAAAGAATCGGCGCCGGGTCATAAAGCTCGGTTTACGCAGTCTTGGTTGGAAACGAACGTTTCGGACTTCATCAGAGCTGAAGACTGGCCGTCGTCTAGTCTCAATCTTAGTCCGCTGAATTATGATTTATGGTCAGTTTTAGAGAGTACGGCTTGCTCTAAACGCCATGATAATTTAGAGTCCCTAAACAATCCGTACAATTGACAGTGAAGAATTTTCCCATGGAAAGAGTGCGTGCTTCTATTGGTGGCTGGCCTCAAGGTTTAAATGACTGTATTGCAGCCAATGGAGACCACTTCCAATAAGCTTTTTATATTTTAAATTGTTTTATATTTATGTATTAAACTAACACACTGTAAAAGTAATAAATGTTATTTGCAATAGAAAATATATTTTATTCTTTGTATCAGTATTTATGGCAAGTATAGGTATAGTGTTTTATTATAAAGTAACGTAGGCAAATAATTATTTAGATACTTTTGAAAGGTTCATCCAAAAATTCTATATATCTTTAATCAAGGTGAATTGACAAGGTAATTCATAAGTAGTATTTTTATTGTACATTCAAACACGTGTCTGCACAATCTAATAAATGTAAGATGTGCAATATACTGCAACGTTAATGTAATTAGTCTAATCAGATGACTTACTAAAGTAAATAACAATGATTATTCTATTCCTACTATTAGACATAATTAAAGTTAGTGAAATGTAAACAACAAAATATAACTCAGGTAACTTTTAACCCTCGGGGCACCGGTCTGGGCAGACGCCCTCGGTGCCGGCAACGTGCGCGTGCTGCGTAATGCGCAGCGCACAGTGGCACTGAGGGCGATCCGGGCGTACCGTCACGAGCGCGGCGCTGAGGAAGACACCGCGCAGCACACGCTTTCTGAGTGTGTTGCGTGGGAGGAACAGCGCCGCACTCTGGCGGCGGCGGTAGGGGGGAATTTATCGCTGCCGAGTGTGATCTCCGCCATGCTCGGCAGCGAACAGGCGTGGCGAGCAATGGCCTCCTTTTGCGAAGAGGTCATCTCGCAAAAGGAGGCGGCGGAGAGGGACCGCGAGGTAGACCCTCTAAGTGGCCGTCTCCGCCAACAGAGGACCGGCAGGAGGAGGCGGCGTTTTGCCCAACTCCTCCTGCCACCGTAGCCGGACCTGAGGGGATGCAGCCGGGGGGCTTTTCCCTTCATTGTACAGGTCCGGCGGACGAGGGAAGGCAGCTGGTGTGTACCCAGTCTGTCTCTCTATAGGTAGGAGCCCGGCGGCCACCTTCCGCCGGGCGGACCGTTGGGGCGGCTCTACAAGGCTGATTAGCTAGAACGATCCCTTGCCGCCCCAACAACACATTCTGACGGTACACCGTGGGGTTTTAGTCCGTGCGAGTCGGACATAACCCACCCTCTCCCCCTGGAGGGTGGGTATCCATAAGGGATTTCCCCACGTTATAAAAAAAAAGGTAACTTTTAACCCTATTCTGACAACAGCACTTGAGAGTGAGCTCCTCTATTTTACAAGTGCCTTGATTTGGCAATACTTGTTAAAAAAATGTATATTGAAATTAAGCATATTGAGATCTGTTCTTTTTACCTATATTTTTTTTCCCGTATATAAACGGTTGGACAGAATTTGATGAATTTTGTTTTAAGGTTGTCTTGATGTCTTCGATTCACAATTGGACCTGGTAGGTGGTGTTGGTGTTGAAATTTAAAGAAATACAAAGTAACTCGAAAATTCAATTTTGTGGAAAAATGCGTTTAAAGTTTAGACATATTTACACATTAAACTTAAATTTATCTTAAAAATGAACGAAGCGCTTAAAGTTAATTCCAAGTATATTGCTATTTGGTCATCGTAGAAAATATTACCATTATTGTAAGAGAAATAAGTTTAAATAAGTATTTAAAAAAAAGTTCATTGTTAATTCAGTTTTTTTTATAAAAAACGTTTTAAAATAATTACAAATCAGAATAACAGTATAATACATTACAATAATTAGCATAAGATCGAATTAAGTCGCTCACGGAAAGATTATATACATAAAAAAAGTGGCGTAAATCTGAATTAATGCATTTATTAAAGTAAATTAAACAATTAATTTTTATAATATTAAAAAAATTGTACTAATTTTATGTTATTTCACTTAATTAACTATCTTCGGAGACTTAGTTTTTCAGACTTGAAATCAAAAAGAGAACAACAGTCACATATATTTTAATAGTTTTGAAGCGGCAGTTAAATTGTACGTATTCTTCTCACAACGTTAATTTACTTTCGAAAACTGAAACTCAAAACTCGAGAAAATTGAGGCCTACCTTAGTATGTATATGTACGTAATATTAAGGGCTCGTTCAATAATTACGTGAGGCCTTTTTGCGGGTTTTCTGACTACCCCTCCCTCTTTGGTAAGATTTCGTGATATTTGTCTCGAGACACACGCACTCTCCTCTCATCTCACGTAAGATCTTTAAAAATTTGTATTTTCAGCATAAATGGTTTTAATTTATTAAAGTAAACACAATTAGCTTTATTTTTACTATTATTACATTTAATTAGATTTATTACATTCCATTTTTATATATAAATACTAGATTAGAACTTCACATCTATTCATAGATATTAATATATGTACTTATAAAAGAATTGTAACTGATTTCGGCATAGTAAAGTAGTCTAGAATCATTTTTTACTTAAAGTTCACATTTTTACGCTATCTTTGTGACCCAAAAATTACTCGACATTTACCGAAAACGCCCTCATCCCTACGTGAGATTCGGCTTGACCCTGCCATTTAATTCCCCTACGTAATTAATGGACCAGCCCTAAGAAACAGAATAATTTACGGATAAAGAGCTTCTATTTGTGTCTCGAAATACTGCGTTATTACAATATTTTTCTATTAATGTATAAAATGTTCGTAAATCGCTTGCTATGGTACAATATTCCGAACTGAAGTTAATATAAAATTCAACTGCTTTATAATACAATCTAAACTGAATATTTTGATTTTCTATTTAACTTTAGTTTCGATAGACGATGTGATCTAAGATGGTAAGCACACTAAACCTAGACGAGATTGTCTCTCAAGTGCAGTTATCGGAACAAACCAACAGGGGCTTGGCGACATATGTTGAACTTAAGGTTGGTAGCTGCTCAGACGGCCTTAGAAAAAAACCATACCATTTCATCAGGATGTTTTTCTTGAGCAAACCTTTGACTCGATTGCTAGGATTCGAACCTATGCCCATTGCAAACACGGTGTACGAACACGGTATCAACTAATTACTAAACCATCATTGCTAACCCTTTTAGACTGCCATAAGATCACGTTACATTTAATTAAATCATACGTAAATTAAAACAAGAGTAAAGTTATAAAAATATACATATAGTATAACATACCAAAACGATATTATTCTATAGACAGCTCTTTTTTTCTCGAACTGACTACGCTATTGACTTAGCAAGGTTTTAAAAGCTTCACCGGACTACTCTTTTACTGTCACTCTAGACTATTCCATAAGTATCGCTTAATTTTTTCATCATATAAATAAAAATGACTCTCTTAATTTAATCGCGACATTAAACTAATTTCGAAAACACAAATAAAACAACAATATAAAATATTACCTTTATTTGGCGAAACGTCCACACGAGTTATACAATAAAATAATAATTATATCATAAATAAAACCGATTTCAAAATAATTTACCCCAAAAAAATCATCAGGATCTATGGTCTACCATAAATAAGGTACCTGAGACTTAAGACTAACTAATCTTAGATCATCATAAACCTATCACTAGAGCCTAAAGCTCAATGAATACACATTTTCTATTCGATTTTCAAAGGTTTCATTACGTGTCTTTCTATTCCAAAATCCACTGGTTATAAAGTTTAAAATAGGATCTTGAAAATATTCCCTTTGTAATAAATAAAGAATTTTCCAAATCCAAATATATAAAAATTCGAGTGACATAATGTTTATCCATGATGAACTCCGAAACTACTGAACCGATTTTCATTGAACGTTGGGCATTAGCATTTATATATAATTCGGTCCAACTTGAGAGATAGGATAATTTATATTTCAATTAATGACCTCAACTTCTTAATTACAAATTAAATGATTGTCAATGTTGATTATTGTTATTAATGGTAAGTTTCATCATTCTCGAACAGATGGCGCTTTAAATAAGTATGTTCTTAGTATCGACTATCATAGATATCTAATAAAGGGCATCACGTTTTAATTTTGAAATTCTTTTTCAACTCCAGTTTATTTTATGGGACACGTGTTCTCTTAATCTATTTACTAAGTTGCCTCGCTTTGTCTGTATCAAGTTTGTAGGAAGACACATTACCCCATAATACTAAATAGTTTATCATAATTTTAATGAAAGATCTAGTAACTGAGCCAGAACAACGCGTGGTCGGATCATCTAGTCAGTTTATAAATGAAGAAGTTTTGAGTTAACAAACAAAAAAAAAAACAACAGAGTTGAGAACCTTGAGTCATTCAAGTATTACATAAGTATTAATAGGGGATCCTTGCTTTGCTTATTTTTGAGGACATATGGCAATATTTATTTATTTAACGAAAACAGATTTAAAAATACTTATATAAATGTTTACGTAAGCATCTCGAGAACATTGCTTACTTTTGCTGACCAGGAGGAGGGAACGTCAGAAATTACAACAATTATGTTTACGCAATATTGAAAGGCCCTCCTTGAAGTCTTGTAATAAATATATGCAATATACCAAAATCCTTGAAATAAGACAAAATAAACCTAGCATAGTCATGGTTCATATCGTCGGTCGATAATATTCTGATAATTTATATTGTTAATAAAAAGGATGATCATAAAAAAAAAATCATTCAAATATTGCTATGCTTGCAACTACTCCTAAGTACTCAAATAAAATGATACTTACTTGAGACAACAAAAAAACGCAATGACAGCAAAATACTAATTACCTTTAGCAAAAAAAAAAAACCGGTTATGCAAATCGTATTCGGCAATGATTTAATAGTTTCGGTACGTATTGGTATAATCCTGTAGATACACCAGTTCTTAATTACACTATGATGTAATTATAATGTCAATTATTTTTTACAAAGTAGCCAAATAAACCAGATTTAAAAATAATACTTGTAAGGCCCAACGACGCCATTACATTTTTACACCCGCTGATATTTAGTACGGTATGGCTAAAACCCTGAAAATTCTATATAATAAATTAAATTCTAAATTGCAATACCACCATTGTTTTTAAAACTCTGTTGTTTAGAAACAAGTTCTTCAGAGAAAATCAGTAAGACTGGTATTGGATGAATGGGATAAATACTGGAATTGACACCTGGAGCATGTCAAGTGAAGCGGACAACGAAAAAAAGATGAGGCACTGAAATTCAGCAGTTCATATGCAGCCTAATTGAACTTTTAGTAGGTGTGAATATGATAAATATATCTATAATAGTTTTTGTCAAGTTATAGGCTTCTAAAGAACAGTAGTTACATTTGAAATTCGGTTTTTGTGGAAATATTTTTTCGAATTGAACAGATTTTCAAAGATATATTAAATGCAGCGAATTATATAGAAAATGAAATGCTCTTTTTGAAATTAAAATGTATTCATTTACTTAGTGGAGTAGTATGATAATTTATATCATAAATTTATTAATTCAAGAAGGCTCATAGGACTCCTTAAGTATTTGTTTGTACAATGTAAACATAACACATACTCTATTTTCAAAGTAACCACATCAATATACTAGAGTTATTCGATACACGGCTACCGTTTTATAATACCATAATACCAACTAACATCGTATTGTAATTGTAAATATTAATAGCTAGGCATATTTTTATAAACAATAGTAGATTTATGACGCCAATATCTTTACTGATCCATGCAAAATTTGCATTACGCTTACGCACCTATTTTTGATTTGGTGGAAATTTGTCAACGTAACCTTATATTATTAAGATATGTTTATTTGTATAGAAAGAAGTTTCTAGAGTTTTACATAGTTATCACAGCTAACGGGTAATGATGTGGTTACTTATACTCAAGTGCTTTAGTTAGAATCAAATAATCAAAATTTAAAAATAGAAATAGCAAATGAGATATATTACCAAAAGAGAAACAGAAAAGAAGAGAATTTGATCTAAAAAAATGTAAGTTAAAAGCTTATTTATTCACTACACGGGTATACCTTTATAAAAGTTACCTCAAATTACAACATATACAAACCTTCATTATTAAAAGATAACATAATTTACAACAATAATTGTTGTAATTTCTAATGTTATGGCATAAAAGATCCGAAAAGATATTAGAAACTAAAGGGTATCCGATAAAATATCAGCAAATAACAATACCGGATTAGTCACCTATAAAAGTTTTAGTTAAAGGAAAAACACACCAAAATATACACGAGATAACGTTAACTTCAACTTTTGTAACGCAGTTGTAACATTAAACGGTTATGACATGAACCGAGAATGCACTAAACGTATCGACACGATCTACAAATACAATACACGTGTACAATAAAAAAAAAACACAAATAACTCGGAAGAATACAGTATGTAATAAGATCAGTGGCCGCGAATCATCAGTAAATATAACCATTAATTGTTCCAAGTTTGTTATCAAATCCATTAAAAATTCACAGAATGTACCTATTAATATTAAAAACCGGTTCAAACTATATCTCTGTTAACATGAAAAACTACAAAGAAGTACGATCGACGTTTCCAAAGATATTCATAACATAATGACCACCTTTGAAAAGTGGTAAACTGGCAATAAAGCAAAATAGGCAAAGCATACCATCCACATAATCTATACAAATATTATAAAGAGGTAAAGTATGTGACGTTGTAGGGGGTAATCTCAGGAACTACTGGTCAGATTTGAATAATTTTTTCAGTGTTATATAGCTCATTCATCAAGAAAGTTTATAGGCTATCATCACGCTAAGACCAATAGGAGCGGAGCACCGACAAAAAATGTTTCAAAATCGGGATTTTTTTCCTCTTGAGAGCTTTCTCTGCGTTTTAACATAAGCCCAAAGCAACTATTACTACGCGAACGAAGTCGCGGACAGGGGCTAGTAAAGTATATTTTTGTTAATGCCTTTTCCAGTTATAAATAGGCATGTTCATTTTTAGTGTGTTCATAACTGATTCATTTCATTACTCTGTTTATACATTGTTCATTAATAACCTAATGCGTAAAGGTGCGGATCAAGATACTGCAGAAATAAATAAAAAAAACCTTCACAACGGAAGATAACCTTAATTAAAATTAAACCAGTAAATTTTACCGTAACTTCCTGAAAAACGATTAATCGTTATCTGAATATTTAATGTAGTTAAATTGAGCCATAATTTAGAAACTTAATGTAAGACTTACCTTCGCAGCAGTCCGATTCCAAACGATGACCTTGTGCCCGGAGTTGAGGAGGTTCTTGACGATGCCGGAGCCCATGATGCCGAGCCCGAGGAACCCGAACCGCATCTGGCTCGCCTTTATGTTCTTCTCCAGCAGAGTTTCCGACACATTCTCCAGGTCCAGCGGCGGCGTGTCCTGGGAAAGTGTTTTCGATACGCTGTTAGGCCATTCGCAACGGCTTATAGAGTCGTCTCGATACAAATTTGCCTTATATTTCGATATTTTTGGACTCGACTTTGCGATAGAAACTAGAGGTAAGAGATCGATTTTAGACAGAAAAAAAATTAAAATATTTAAACGTAACTTGGGATATACGCAGTGGCGGTTTTGCCCTAAGGCCCAGGAGGCCCGGGCCTAGGGTGGCCAGAAATTAGGGGCAGCCAATCGTGACAAAAGTTCACTGATGATAACAAGAATAACTCAAAGTACGTAAATATTCTAAAGGTTCCAACACATTATGGGCCGCACTGAAACGCATCGTAAAATAAAAATCCTTAAAAAAGTTGGCATAAAGTAAATTCATCATGTACTCAATATGATGGGTGCTGAAAAAGTGGTGGCTGGTACTTACTATATGCCCTGGGGCCTAGGGCGGCCAAGACTGCAAATCAGTCACTGAGTATATGTAAGTACTAATAAAAAAAAAAATTAAAGGCAATTCTAGTACATTATTGGCACCATTGTCTAGTATGACAAGTTTCTTGCAATCATTTCAATGTTCTGGTGAGTCATAGTGATGCTATAAATGTTTCAACATAGTTTAGTACCACCCTCTCACAGAATACCGACGTGAAGTAACAGTGCTTACATTGTTGCGTTTCGTTCAGTCAGTGAAGGCGCCGGAAGATCACCTCCCTCCCTCACTCTCCTTTCCCCTTCCCCCTTCCCCACCAACACAGGCTAGCAACAAACTTGCGACTCCTCTGGTGTTGCTGGTGTCTATGGACGTTGATGATCACTTAACATCAGATTACCCACGCGTTCGTTTGCCTCCTATACGAATGTTATACATTAAAAAAATCGCTCCGTCGTAATAAAACCGGACGTTGGAATATTTTCTGACACCCATCTGGTTAGGGGTCAGTCAAATCAGGCAAATATTACGTAAGCACTGATGGGAGATGGGGGTTCCTTGATTTCCTTTTTTTTATGAGATAGGGGATGGGAGGTTCCGAGTAGTGATTACATCAGAAATATTTCTTTATTAAACTTGAAGAGATTTAGATAAATGTTTACGTAAGCATGGAGGGGAGGTAAGAGCAGTGCTTACTTTTGCTGACCAGGGGAAGGGGGCGGTCAAAAATTACAAAAATTCTGTTTACGTAATACTTGCACCTTACCTACCGTCAATATAAATTTAACCAAGAGAATGGTTAAACACTCGCAATATTTAAGGATATGACAGCTCATGATCACGTTTAAGGACGCGCTCTCAAATTTTAGAAGTTCGCGTATAGCTCACTCACAGACATGAAAACTGATAAGCGCGGCAGTAATACCGCACTATAAACGACTTTGATACTTTTATAAAAATATTACAATATTTACTTATTATTTATGTTCTACTTGTTGTTGTATTTGATGTAATAGTACCAAAATAAATTATAGTTTCTCAAGGTCATACTCATTCAAAAATAGTATAACTAAACGTAAATATGTGTACGTAATAGACAGAAACATCGAATTTGTGTTCAAATATATAGCCCCTTTGTGCCCGATCAAGGCTTCATTTCTCAACATTCTCATGAAGAGTAGTATTGTGGTAACTGGATCATAGTTTAGGTAATAGCTAGAAACATCAAGTTGTGCTAAGATGTTTATTTTCCTAGTGTAGGAGCAAGGTTTCAATTTTTTAAAGTTTAGTGAAAACAGTATTTATGATAATCTTAGTATAGTACTAATAGTTAGAAAAATTGAGTTTGCACTCAAAGGCTTAGTGTCAGCTAAATGTTTCATATCTTAGGACCAGATGAGAGCTATTTCGTGATATTTTTTTTTAAATATTAATAATAGCTTTACACATGAAGTTTGCGCTCTGAAGTTGAGTCTTGTCGTATCAGATAAGAGTACAATTTCTCATAGACCAAGTGAGTAGCTGTATCATGATAACAGAATTTTGGTACTGATAATCACTAGAAACCTCAACTTTGCGGTCAGTGGTCTAGTCTCATAGAGTCAGATCAACGTTTCATTTTATAGATCAGATGAGTAGCTGTATCATGATAATTGAACTTTAGTATTCCGAGTAGCTACAAACATCAGGTTTGGGTTCAGATGTTTAGTCTCAATCTATCTGATGAAAGTTTCATTTCTCATGTGTAGATGCGCTAGCTGCGTAAGCGTATCTTTGTCGTGATACCAAAATTTTTGTATAGTATAGAGTAACTAGAAATATAGAGTTTATGCTGAAAAGCATCATAGTGTCTTATTAATGTTTAATTCTTCGTGGGCTAGGCAAGTGGCTATATCGTGATAACTGAATTTTAGTACATATAGATATTAGCTACAAACATGAGTATGTGCTCAGAGATTTAGATAGGAGAATTTTTAACTAAGCGTTTGCTTCTATATCAAAAATAATTCTGTGAACAACATACTACAAAACACCTGAATTGTAAGTTGTAATACCGATAATACAACGGGCAGCATATGACGGCCTTTGTGTAAAATGAACCCTAATTCCACCGACAAACTTTGCATCTCTAGCTAAGATACACTTTTCACCAAATGACTCGTTTCATTATAAACAAGACTTGAGAGATTATGTTCTTATAAAGAATAAACCTTATATTTGATTCTTTTTAGTTTTAGTTTGTAAATTCTGCAGCATATTTATGATATTATTGTATATATTCTGAATAGATAATAAAAATTAATAAAGAGAATGCGAAAACGACACATATATTTCTACCCATGAAAGAGCTCCCTACACGTTTCTAAGAGTCCATTATGAGGCCATTTTGTTATTACCTAACGAAAGGAGTACAGACAAGACATATTTGTCTATAGTTTTTGAAGTGGGTCGTCATCAGATCATTTTGTTCAGTCCTATGGTAAGCTGTCGTCACTACTAACAAAAGGACTACAAGGACGACATATCTATTTCTACCCGTTAAGGAGTTCCATAACAATTTCTGGAGACCACCATCAGCTCACTTTGTTAAGTCCTGTGGTAAGCTCTCGTCACTACTAACAAGAGGACTACAAAGACGACATATGTATTTTTACCCGTCAAAAAGTTCCATAACAGTACCTCAAAACATAAAATATAAAAAGAACTAACGTAATAAAAACTAAATTTAGAATTTTTGTTTCAACCTAATTACAGTGTCTCTTACTACTAGAAATATAAACCACTATAAAAAGTTGGTTAGTATTTCGAAATGATCCAAACGTTTTGTGAAGTGTATACGTATTTCTACAGCGATTTATTTTTTACCAGTCGAGTGCAAAACGACGTACACGTCCTTACCGTATGGCGCCAGAGCGCGGGTCTAATTCGACGTGAATCCTTCTTTCATACTTTTGTGTCAATCGAATCTAAATAAAGAAATAAATTAAACCTTATTCCATAGGAGTTAAAGTCTACATAATTAACATAAAATGGTGAAATTTTGTTCACAACTAAATTTTTTTTTTTTTTTCAGATGTAGTTACATAACCTGGGTTTTATTTCATGTTACATAAACTTGATTATATGTAGCATAATTAGGTATTTTTTAAAATTAAGAAAACCGTAAAATTACTGACATTTTGATACCGAAAATCAGGCTGTTTTGCGCGAGGAGACTACGGAGAATTGATTATTATAAATGAAAACTCATTAGTTTTAAAAAATAATCATCCGTACAACATTGTTAAAGGACCAATGTATCTGTAGTTAGTCATTATGTTTAACAAAGTTGAGTAGTTTTGTTGTAATTCTTGCCGAAAAACAGTGAAAATTGACCTTTTTTGAGAGCGCGTCCTTAACAGATAACACAATAATATCAAAACAAATACGAATAAACAACAAAGAAAACTTAAGTTGAAGTTTGTTCTAAGAATTTTAAAAGTATAGCTACAAACCTAGGTGCAATGACCAGTGTCGAAGCTGTGATGGGCTACTGGGGGTTAATAACTTTCGATAATAAAACGGACAACAGCCCCTTTTGTTTTGTTCATGCCTCGAAAAAATAACTTTTGTTACTTGTAATTTTCACTTTCATTTCAGCCGACGGCGGTCATTGAGATTGTACTTTAACATAGACGAGTAGAGGTTAGAGTATAATTTTGTATGTTTCTAATGTAAGGTCAAATATTAAACAACTATTTTTTTATTGATTATGAACGAGAATCGAGTGCAGAGTACCCTCTATAAATATTGCTACTGTCTAAACAATCAGCCTGTATAAGCCTGTAAAAACGTTAGCACGCATAAATGGTTTGGCACGGCACATGTTAAAATATAACTAACTTAGTACACTTACAGGTCTCAAAATATTAGAGGGGCGATGCAGTAAACTGGACTTCTTGGAGAACGAATGGTTCAGCATCGAAGGTTTCTCATTCATATCGGAGTCCGTGAAGGAACGCGACATTGAAATCTTCGTCTTCTTGCGCGGCGTCGACTTGTTCCCGGAGGACGACGACCGTTTTAGAGCCTTCACCTTTGAAATGCCCAAACGTATCTATAAATATTGAGAATTGTTCAATACTCTTTCTTACAGTGATATTTCGACGAAAGAAGTAAAGAAAAAGATATCATTGCGTATTATAAACCTAAACCACGTCTGTCTGTTCGCGATAAACTGCATGGTACTACTCAACGGATTTTCATGCGGTTTTCACCAGTACATAAAGTTATTCATGAGGAAGGTTTGGATATATCATTTGTCAAGGTTTTTTACCAAAGCGGGATAAAATCCACCTGGCTCCTTAGTTCAATTATAACAAAATTGACTTATGATACGAGTATCTAACACGTCATATTTCTTAGTTACGCCATATTTTGTTTTATTTTTCTTTTATTATTTTCATGTACCCTCACTAATAATACGATAGAAAGAGTTTAACACATAAGTATATTTAACTATAAAGCTTAAGTTTCGTATTTCTGATAAGTGGTGGTTAGTGTTTATAATATAATTACGTTTAAGAATTGTTTAGACTTTTAAATATTAATCAATAATCATTTTTATTCCTCGTAACACTTTCAAGCAGTTATCTGAGCATACCTTTGGCGTAGCATTCTTCTTTTTCACGACCTCTGTTGATGAACTATCTTCTTCCTCCGTTTTCTCTTCTCTATTCTCTTCCTCTTCCAACACATCTCGGAGTTTGTCAAATTCTTCCTCAGCGCTATGTGCGTGATCGTCTAAGTCAGGAAACTTCTAAAGGAACAAAACTCGAACAGTGTAAATCTCATATAAAAACAGCATTTAAATATTTTAAGTGATGCATTAAAATTTAACATTAATTAAAGGCCGTTCAAGCCGAACACTTAAGCAGAATTTTTGTAATTTTTAATCCCACTTCCACCCTCCCCGTGTCAGTAAAAGTAAGCAAAGCTCTTACCCCCCCCCCCCCCCTGGTTCTAAACATTTATACGTAACTGCTAAAGTTTACAAAGGCTCCGAAATATTAAATAATAAATATTCCACCCACCCATATCCCCCCAATCCTATGTCATCAAAAATAAGCAAATCAAAGACCCTGCGACCTCTTTAGTGCTTACGTATTACTTCAATGACCCCTAAACAACGGTAACCAAAATACGTACCTCCGGATGTTCAATGTACTCTTCTATTTGAGCGATGGCTTCCTTAAAGGCAGTAGTCTTACAAGACTTAATTAGCTGCTCCTTATACTCTTGATACGGCTTAATATTGTTGTCTTCAATCCAAGCACTGTTGTAAAAACAGATAGCTTAATCATATAAACTTTCTCATGCTGGTGCTATTGAAGAATGTTATAGATCGTTCATATAGCATGTTTAATTTTTATAAGATTTCCAGTGTCTATCCAGTCTCTTTACATGTACAAAATTTGGAGATCGTGATAAATAACGTAAAATATTAGCAACGGCTATATAGTAATTAGATTTAACTTATTTTGAAACGTAACGAATCTAATTCCGAAATGGTTTAGTAGTGCAATGAAACAGTATGTACAGAAATAAGTACTTCGCTTCCTTGTAGAATGTATTATGATATAAAATATTAGTACCTAGGCGACCGAACCTAGCACGGTTTCTTAAAAAACATTTTTAAATTAAAATAATCTGTTAGGTTTGCCTCACAAAATTAGCATTTTTCTACATTAAAAAAAAAATTAAGAAAGATATCTGTTTTGCTGTCGATTCAAACTGGGGTGGGGTTACTTTGGGGGTTAAGCTATTTTTGTTTTAACAGCGGCGGCGAAATATACCTACATATCCTAGCTTTATTTTTTCATTGCCTGAAAACTCTGTCAAAAAAAGTTTTCTATTAATAAAAACGAGCTAGATCGATTTATTGTCCCCGAAACAACCTACATACTAAGTTTCACGGAAATAGCTGACGCCGTTTCCGAGATCCTGAATATATACAAATATAAAAATATACAAGAATTGCTCGTTTAAAGATATAAGATAGAATTAGATACATAAAGTTTGTGAGCTTGTGACGTTGTAGGGGGTAATCACAGGCACTACTGGTCCGATTTGAAAAATTATTTCAATGTTAAATAGCTTATTTATCGGCGATGATTATATATATATCATTACAATGGGAACGGAACACCAATGAAGAATGTTTACAAATCGTTTTTTTTTCCTTTTAAGAGTTTCCACTGCATGTTAGCGTTAGCCCAAAATAACTATTCCACGCGAATGAAGTCGCGTGCAGAGGCTTGTATGATATAATACGATTAACAATAATGAAATTTGTAATCAAATTAAAAAAAAACTCTTGTCAAAAACGAGTGCCAATAGATATGAAAACTACACTAATAAAATAAACTAAATAAAACCACACTGAAAATTAATGACTTAAATAAACAAATTTTGAAATATATTTATTTGTCATTCACAATTCATTTAAAAATTCAAAAGAGAACACATTTATTTCATTGTTTTAAGTTTTCACCTCTGTCGGTAGTCCTTATAACCGGGCCGATTATTTTTTGATAGATTATATTTTACAGTTCTTAAAACTATGATGAAATATTGGTTTTTCATTCTAAACAAAAATTTAAATACACACATCAAAAAAGTCTAAGCAACATGCGCGATATTACAAATTTTATCATTTATATTAATTAATTAAGTATTTACTCAAACAAAGTGCGTAGGTAAGTAAACTTTTTTGTTATTGATGACATACTGGCTGGTTGTAAAAAAAAATTTGATTATATTTTGTTTTTTCATAAAATCCAAATGACTGCGAATTTGTTTGAATTTAAGTGCGTTTTAATTGCTACGCTTAGTCTTGATTTTATAATTTTACCAACCATTTAAATAAAGTTAGCGACAAAATTGAATTGTTAAATATTCTTTTCGTCATGAAGCGACGTCATTTTTTTTTTTTTCTTATATCAAAAGAGGCAAACGAACTGGTGAGTCACGTGATGTTAAGTGATCACCACCGTCCATAGACACTAGCGACATCAGGGACGTCGCAAGTGCGTTGCCAGCCTGTATATGGGAGAAGGGAGAGGGGTAGGAAAGGGAAAGAAGGAAAGAGGAAGGGACGTGGGCCTCCGGCTCTCTCACTGACCGAACGAAACACAACAATGCAATCACTGCTATTTCACGTCGGTTATCTGTGAGAGGGGTGGTACTACCCCGGAGGAGCCGACCCATTCATGCTGAAACCAAAAATAGCTTCAGCGGGGCTCTACCACCTACAATTTGATGGCAGATGAAATGCAAAGAGCTGTAGGGATGTTGCAAGCGGGAAGTAATCAATCTCAGGTATCTCGACATTTTGGCATTCATAGAAGTGTTATTTGTCGTCTTTGGCAGCGCTACAATAATACAGAAGAACCCGCTGAACAGCATCCAGGCCGTAAAAGGAGTACAACCACTCGGCAAGACCGGTACATACAACTGACTGCAAGACGCCAGCCGATGTTAACCGCTCGAGAGATAAGTTTGAGGCTACAAATTTCAAGTGGTGTTGATGTAAGTCTTCAAACTGTGCGAAATCGACTGCATGAGTACGGCCTACGAGCTCGACGCCCAATCAGGTGCCCACCGATACGTCACGGGAATCGCGCTCGTCGATATGAATGATGTAGAGAACGCATAACATGGACCAAGGAACAATGGGATAAAATTATGTTTTCCGATGAGTCGCGATTCGGGTTTAAGCCTGACACAAGAAGGGTGCGATTGTATCGTCGGCCCGGAAATACTGAAAGGCTCAGGTGCGTTCAGGAAGTTCATCCATACAGCGGCTCAACAGTTATGTTATGGGCAGATATTATAAAGAACAGGCGAACTGAGCTCGTTTTTGTAAATGGAAGCATGAATGCTGAAAATTACATTGAGGATATATCCAGACCTTATGTCTACCCATTTGCACAAACTTTGGCTCCGATTTTAGGTTAATGCATGACAATGCGCGTTCACATACAGCTCGGCGAACCAGTGAATACTTTGCAACGGAGAACATCCGGGTATTGCCCTGGCCTGCACAATCGCCAGATCTCAACCCCATCGAGCACACATGGGACATGCTCCAGAGACGTGTTTTGAAGGACTTGGACGGAGCGACAACAACCCAACAGCTGAAGGATTTGCTACAATTCTATTAGGAGCGAATACCGCAAGATGACATAAACAGTCTCATTAATTCAATGAATATCATTGCCGACAAATTCTGAATAGCAGAGGAGACCATACTTTGTATTAAATTGTTTTATTCTTTCACAATAAATACATTTTCTTTAGAAATTTCATTTTGTAAAAAAAAAGTTTAGTTTCTTATGTATCTTAGTTTCTACAGTATATTCTAATATTGTTCATTTCTATTATTAAAAGAACTTATAAAGACAACAGCTGTTATTTTTACATCATAGAACCCTAAAAATATTATTTTAAAAATAAAATACGTTATAATGTGAAGAACCATCCTAAAATTTTAAATTAGTACATGTTGCTTAGACTTTTTTGATGAGTGTATTCCAAGAAGTTAGAGTTGATTCTTAGTACGTCTTATGTCGATTCAAAAAACTCCCTTTTGTTAGAAGTTTATATTACTCAATTTCGTTCTATACAAGTAGGAAGCCATGATGGTTGAGAAAAGTTTTCTGGAACATTTATAAGGTTTTAATAACTCGTGCAACGTGAAATATTTTCTTTTGTTCACAATTAGAATCTCATTTGCATTAATTTTATAAGAATGATAAAAATCACTGTCCTATGAACCATTATAAGACCTGTGCATTAGGAATTTAAACCTTTACCTTGATTTTAATTACATCTTTTCTGAACTACATCAAAATGGACTCATAGTTTATTAAAATCAGCAATTCCGTCTAAGGCAGTGTTTCCCAACCTTTCTTAGGCCATGCCCCACCTTAACATTTTTAAAATTTTTATGCCCGCCCATACATAACTTTTAATTTTTAAAAATTATTTTGTTCCCTTAAGAAACATTTTTTAGGAAGAACACGTTTTAGGAAGAAATCGCTATGAAATTGTTATCAAAACATCGTAAGTAAAATTTCAAAACATATAATGAAAAACTTAGTTGACTTGAGGATTCTAATTAGCCAGTTGATATTTTGGTAGCGTCAACCGAAATTATACTTGATAATTATTTACAGCATTTTTTTTTATTTGCCTTTTTTATTAAATTTGTTACCGATATCTAGCATTGCATTTAAATAAGCCAAAGTGAAAGGGTTAAAGTAGTGTCGAGTCTATTTTTAAAGTGCCCCCATACACTATCAATTTGCCCCCCTGTGGGGCGTGAGCCCCACGTTAAGAAACACAGGTCTAAAGGGTGCTTCCGATTTTAAATAAGCGGTTGGTATCGGAGTGTTGCCGCACGAAAGCAGAGCGGTTAGCGTACCTGCACACGGTCTGTTATGGTTTTCATACAAATTTGTCGAACCGAGAACGGGCGAGAGCAGTCGCGATTTCGACGATGGGGCTCCCTGTCGTTTTGTCTGGTGCAGGTGCTGACTGGGCATGGGTGCTTCGGTTGCACACACTTTCCGAATGTGCTGCATGGGAGGAGCGACGCCGCATTCTGGCTGCGGCGGTGGGTAATGATCTCTCGCTGCCGAGCGTCGTCAAAGCCATGCTCGGCAGCGAGAATGTGTGGAGTGTTGTTGCCTCCTTCTGTGAGGAGGTCGTCTCGCAGAAGGAGGCGGCGGAGAGGGTCCGTGAGCAAGACCCTCACAGTGGACGTCTCCGCCAACAAAGGGCAGGCAGGAGGAAACGGCAGTTTGACCGCCACCTCCCACCTTAACCGGACCAGTGAAGATGGGTCGGGGGGCCCCATCTTCGCATTGCACGGGTCCGGCGGACGGGGGAGACGGCCGGTGTGTACCCGGCTGTCTCCTTACAAGACGAGGCCCGGCGGCGGCACTTCTGCTGCTGGGCCAACCGCTAAGGCGGCACGATGAAGTCTATAGAGATCTCGTGCCGCCCCAACTATAGCGGAAGACGTACACCGTGGGGTTTTAGTCCGTGCGAGTCGGACATAACCCACTCTGTCCCCCGGGAGGGTGGGTATCCATAAGGAATTTCTCCACGTTAAAAAAAAAAAGTTAGGTCGCGATTTTTGCACAACAGGCGACAGCCCAAGTCGAGGTGTGCCGTGCACCCTTGAGTTAGTCGCCTAAGGATCCCAAATCGGTTGAGCCACTGCCGAGGGGGGCCTAATCTGGTAGTGCCCTCAGCGCTCGCCTCAATAGTTCGGTGAAGCTGTAACGTTCTTTCCAGGTCAACAGCGTTTTTATTTCGAAAAAAAAAATGCCTCTTTTTAATTTGCTAGTGAGGAGGGCACTTCGAGTTTTGCATGTTGTAAAATAAATAACTTTGCGTACTTTCTTCCTATGAATGACACAAAAATAGAAAAAAATATAAACGAAACGCAGGTTCGACACGCTGTATGAACCAGAATACTCTTTTTTTTAATTCTTATGTTATTAGAAACTATTTTTAAAGGGGAATCTTTCGTTGCGTTGAGTGGTATTTTTGGCAGAACATGAAACTTATGATTTCGCGTCATGGCATGGTATTAAGCCTGACCGACGGTACTGCATTTGCGCAGCTTGAGTCACACTAGCATAGCTGCCCGTGTTATACCGTGCTGTGAAAGAATTCAGCCGCCATCATATGTTTCATTAATTAATAAACCGTATAAAAATATATTATAATTATAGTTCAGGAGTACCAATGCATGTGAAAACCAAACTGAAAGGTGAAAAAACCCCATGTTAAATGAATGGGAAAAGTATCATTATTTAGGCACGGTTGAAGGGCATTGGAAAAAATACCTTTTTCTTAAATCTCTTACAATCAATGATTTAAACGGTTGAAGGATAACCGAATCAAAAAAAAAATTGAGCCGTCAAGGGACGCCTGGCAGGTGTGAAACATCGTAATTGCTCGAACGAATCTCAAATTCTCGAATTCTCAAATTACACTATAGATATGCGAGCTCAAAGCAGCCAGAGAGATTGCGCACAGTCGCTTGCGCATGACATCGCGACCCACGTCTCACACACTCGCCACGCCAACAATCAAGTTGTCGTGCGCCTGTAGATGTCTCACATCAAAATACATATATTTTAAACTTCTTCAGCGTTGTTTCTTAACGATAAATTTTATATATACAGAAAAAAAAGATTTTGCGTAACTAAATTTCTTGGCAAACAGTAACATCTATTTGTTTGCAATTTTCTGCGTATGCACACCATATCGCTTGCCCCCCTATAGACACTTAACGCGTAGTGCTTATAAAAAATGTATTTTCTTAAAATGTATTAGCTCAAGATACATACTTTAGATAATAAGCAAGTGTCTGTGAAGTAAAATTAAAAACATAATCGAAATCTATCCAGTATGTTTTGGATGTACGTAGGACAGACTTCGATCAGTTTATATGTATGTATATTTATAAAATTTAAAAAAATCAAATTGCATGATATTATAAAAATATTATGTTATACCCGATTACAAAATATAGTCATTTTAATAAAATACTGAAGTTCAATTTAAACAGCAAACAGCCAACGTCACGCGTTGTCCCCAGACGGCTACCCATCCAAGTACTGACCGCGACCGACGTTGCTTAACTTCGATGATCGGACGAGAACCGGTGTTTTCAATGTGGTATGGACGTTGATGTCAACACATTTCTATCTATGCATCTCTGTTGCCGTGTGTGACGTCAGAGAATATTAAATAAAAACAATTTGGTTAAACTTATTGGGTTCCAAATGTTTTCGAGTGTTTCGTTAATAGTGCAAAGTTTGTGTTTTGTGTCGCCATACGTCGCCAAGTCAAAGCCTGGATTATGGTGCGCGTATAGATGTTTCAGTTCAAAAACCAACTTGGTAAATGACGAACACCCTAATGGTCACATAATAACAACAGGTTGATTGACTTGGGATACTTTGCACTAGCTGAATTACCATGAGACTGGGTTTCATCCTAGTAGAAATTTGAAGAATAGGATGCTGTCTAAACGTGATACCATGTTTTTTTGCTGTACCTATAGCATCCTGCTACATCCTCAGTGATATGACAACGCCTCTAGAAATAACGTTTTAATTAGATGTCGGCACCCGTGTGTTGTTAGCACCGACTTTCCACCGGTTTTATCATTTCCTCTAACTTTTTTTTTATTGAAGCACGAGAAAATGACTGCACTATGCCTGATGTTAAGCATATTACAATCCAAAAACATCGGCAACCACCGAAAGACAGATTATCCATCGCTGGTCGCCGCTGTCATGCCGGTCATAATGATGAAAGTCATCCGGAACTAGATATGCACAGGCTGATCCCAAAACGCGACGCACAGAAGCGAGTCACTATGACGGGCTTTTTCGTCATATACATGGTGGTTGCGACCCAGTCGGGCTGTAAAACCCTACCACCCCGCTTTCGCCATTGCCTCGTTCGTTTATTAGCAGGGTGCACCACGTTCAGGTGAGGTTGGCGTGGGTGTCTCAAATCTTAAGACGTTACTCGAGACCCCTTACACCCCAAAAGTTATATGTCGATGTTCAGTGACTTTACAAAAATCACAAAATGAATTAAAGTTTTAAAGAAAAACACCGTTAACACTGACTATTAACTGAACAAAAATTAATCTCCAGAACAACTATCGCTGTAAAATTGAAATCAGAGTTTGCGTGCTATCTTTTGTTTATTTTATACCTTTACTATTTATATACTTCACTGTTTATATATATATGTTTTTGAAAATGGCACAAAGGGGGATAATTCCTTATAGATGTTTAAGCTCCATAGAAAAGAATGTAAACGTTACGATGCACTGATCAAAAAATTATTGGCAGTTAAAACAATACCGTCTTTATTGAAAACCTTGAACAATCTACACTAATATTATAAAGCTGAAGAGTTTGTTTGTTTGTTTGGTTGAACGCGCTAATCTCAAGAACTACCGGTCCGATTTGAAAGTTTCTTTCAGTGTTAAATAGCTCATTTATCGAAGATGGCTATAGGCTACATATCATCACGTTAAAACCAATAGGAGCGGAGCACTAATGAAGAATGTCTCAAAATCTGGCTAATTTTTGAGCATCCGCTGCGTGTCAGTGTCAGTATTATATGCGTTGCCATGATAACATGATAACATTCTATCGGAAATATTATTAGGATTTATTTTGTGTTCGTGTTCAAAAGTTTATTGTACGTTATTTTTAAATCCAATTTTTGATTATAAGTAGTACGTTGCTATCGCAAATATTTTTAAAGTTTATTTTGTGCTGCTATTCTAAAAGGTTAGTAGTAATAATATTCGTCCATCAATACAGACGAAGGAATTAATCCATACTGCCAATTCTGAAGTTATCAATATAGGTAGTTCTTATGTATTCTCTACCCAGTTTTCTTCTATGTCTAAGTTAATGTAAAGGTATAAGCGCCAAATCTTCTATATAATATTTCGTAAATTTTTATCTTCATAATTTTCAAGACCCAAAAATACATGCTCCGTGGTATTATTTTTCATTCATTTCACTTATGCACAATAAACAAACCATATTACATAAAACGTCGCCAATTTAACACAATATAGAGTCAAATAACACAAGATTATGAATAAAACACAAAATCCCCTACATGACAGATTGAAATACCCGTCAAAAACTCCTCAGAAAGTTTATTCTACGTTAGATTTGTTCCGAATTTTTGGTTTGTGATATATTATGTATTATAAGAATAAAGTGTGTGTATATAATATTGAAATAAAAACTTTTTGATGAATACATATATCTGCTGTGCTACAAATATCAAATTTTTTTTTTAAATTCTGTTGATATGTCTGTTTGTTTATTTGTTCCGGGTAATCTTCGAAATGGCTGGACCTACTTGAACGGTTTTTTATTTTAGAAATGACTACGCCATTGACCTAGCAAGGTCTTAACAGCTTTAACGGACTAAAAGTTATATTTATACGGGAATTTTACGGGCAATTAACTAACTAATTAGCTGTTTTATTTTAAGCTAGCGAGTTCAGCAGACGATACCCGCGCTAATAATAAGACAAACTATACCTAAACCTTGCCCAAAAGTCATTTTATATATTGGTTAAAATGGCATGAGGATGCTTTTTTGATCTTATCGCGAACAGACATATAGACAGACGAGAAACACGACTTTGTTGAAACTATGTTGTGATGAACTGTTATCCGTGCATTCATATGTGTGAAATTGACCAAAAATATGTTGTTCACTATAAACATGAGCGCGTGATGTACATTGTACTGGACTCCAAGAATAAATATAATTGAAAATCATATGTTTATATGTGATTTAAATTATAGCTAGGTATATTAATAACTTGATTATATCAACAATATGGACATATTATATCTATATAATAAAAGATTGAACACATATTGTTCGATAACGTATAGCTTAATATTTTCATTACTTTCTTATATAGTGTAAGTGAGCACTATAGGTGATACATAGATAGTAGTTTAAAGTTCCAACTGTGTGGCTTATGATAAATCCCATCCCATTCGATACACTATTAGTATTCACATATATAATGTACATGTTACCTGTTACTGTAGATGATGTGCGTGTCATACTTACAAATATTTTTGAAAGAGTATTATTATCATTTACACATCTAATAACAATTTTAAATTTATTTAATACATTCAAAAAACGCGTGCGGAACCGCGAGTAACAGCTAGTAAGATATAAAGTAATGTAAAATTATGATTTAAAAAAAAATAGTAAGATATTTAAAAGCATGTTCCGCCATTTTTAGATCTTAAAAATAACCAAGGAGTTAATATCCGGTGAATTTGAACGTTAAACGGATTTCCGATTGCTCGTCATGAATAAAAAAAAAATGCGGGGAGCCCCTTCGCACGGAAGTGAAACTTCGTAATGCGGAAATGAAAACAGGAAGGGGTACAGACTGATTTTTAGTGAAATCATATTGTTTTTAGCGTTGAACGTTTATGGGAACAGTGCTTTCATACCCCCCTCCATGGTAGCGTTATACGTTTAAGTTTATACGTCGCATTAGAAGTTTCACTTGAAAAATATGACACGTATCTCATCAAATAATTTAAACCAAATAATAATGAGTACACAGTTACTCTTAATACGGAATTTATGTACAACTATTGAATATTAAAATTAAGATCAAAACTTAGTATACGATGGCAGAACCGAGTTCCAAACTCAAGTATTGAGAAAAACGGACGGAGCTCCATGCTCAGTCACAAACGGTCAAATGATATGTTACAGACATCTTGTTCGTACGAATTTTAAGACTGCTTAAAGCTGTCCTTTACTCATAGTTGGAAGAAGGAAAACGCACACTTGGAGGCAGTTCTTTAATTAGAAGAATGTCTTATAAGCGCCATTTAACAGGATATAGTATGCCGTACGAAGATTGAGAAGAGCTCGCACAACAGATACGACTTCTCTGTTCATAAAGCTGTTACTAAATTCGAAAAAAAAATACATATCTAAATAAGTCTTCCGAAGTATTCCTACATCTTCACATATTATACTGACGATCGAATGCATTGTGTGTATTTAAAAAAACAACTTATCAACAAGATTTTGTTCTGCCACCCATATACGTAGTCATCTATACTAATATTATAAAGAGGTAAAGTTTGTGAGTTTGTGACGTTGTAGGGGGTAATCTCAGGAACTACTGGTCCAATCTTAAAAACCTTTCACTGTTATATAGCTCATGGGGTGTAAGGGGTGTCGAGTATCATATTAAGACTTGAGATTGTTGTAATTAGGTAAATTTTATATCTTATATCTAAACAATAATATGTCTATGAAACAAAAAAAAATATTGACAACCGTCTATTCTCTATGAATATATCTCTCTGGTTACAAAAATTGCATTGTAAGCGTGTGTCATATCATGTGTGTCATATATATTTAAAATAAAGCAAGTAAAAGGAATTAAAAGCTCATTATTATTTCAACATGGTAGCAGAGCGTGGTTAAAAGAGAAATATTGATTGATAAATAAAATAAAGTGCAATAAAGATTTAAAAACACGATTGAAGATTTTTGAGGTTAGTTTGACACGCGCATAGAAAATAATTGCAGTGAAAATACATAAATTCACGCTAATAAAACTTTATTATCGTCATAATGGCTAAACAAGCAAAGATAGAAGATATTACAATACCTATTTTTGATGGTACAAACTAATCAAGTTGAAAATTAAGAATGTTAACTTTGTTGGAATACAAAGAATGCAACGAAGTCATCAATGTCAAAAATGAAAATGCAGATGTGGTATGGAAAAAGAAGGATTTAAAGGCAAGAACTATAATAATGAGTACAATCTCAGATAAACAACTGAAATATGATAGTGAATGCAAAACAGCATATGAAATGATTAAGAAATTTGACAGGATGTATTTAACACAATCTACCGCAATGCAAATAATTTGTAGAGGAAAAATTGAAGAGATCAGATTAAATAATTACAGTACAGTAGAAGATTTTCTTGTTGATTTTGAGAAAACGACAAATGACTTCAAAGTGGCCGGAGGAAAAATAGATGAACAAGAGAAGTTAAGATACCTACTCAGAGCGCTTCCACCAAGCTATTGTTAAATTGGAGATTTTCGTGATGTGATTCCAGAAGAACAAAAACAGTTGATTATGTATGTTCAAAAATAAAAGAGAAAAATATGATCACTAGTGACTCTGACAAGAAGAACAATGTGAGTACATTTGCAACCAAAACTGTAGCACAATGCTTTATCTGTGGAAAGACTGGTCATCTCAAGAAGGACTGTTGGCACGGTCAGAGATATTATCAAGGACATCAAAGCGTCAAAGGTCAGCGAGGACTACAGAGAGGCTACAACGGAGGTGGATTCTACAGAGGTCACAGCCGAGGCAGAAGTCAAAATCATTTCAGGGGTCAAAATCATTTCAGAGGTCAAAATCATCAAAGAGGACAGGGTCAGTATAGTGGTGAATCTTCAAACACCTTTTCATCAGAGACGTGGACTGCTGAAGTATGTAATCCGGAAATAAATCAGGTACAAGGTTGTATTGAAACAGAAGAATATTATAATAACAATGAAATTACGTGGATTCTAGATAGTGGGTTTACCGGCCATATAATAAATAATGATACATATTTTTATAATTCCATAGATTTCAAAAATTATGTAGATGTAAAACTACCAGATGGCAAAGTGTTAAAAGCATACCAAACCATACCAAATAGTAGCATACCAAAGTAGGTACTGTCAAAATTTATTTTAAGAACTATTATAATCAAAAACATGTTGATTTAAAAAT
This sequence comes from Antheraea mylitta, assembly GCA_014332785.1. Taxonomy (NCBI): domain Eukaryota; kingdom Metazoa; phylum Arthropoda; class Insecta; order Lepidoptera; family Saturniidae; genus Antheraea; species Antheraea mylitta. The sequence goes on from JACEII010000110.1 coordinate 297,467, forward strand.
GTTTATTTTGTTGAAGGCATTAAGCAAAATTTGTTAAGTTTTTCAAAGATAACTAAAACTTGCACAATAGTAGCTAAAAACGAATGTGCAAAAATTTACAATAATGTTAGGGAATTAATCGCTGTTGCTGACAAAATAAATAATTTCTACTGGGTAAAAAGTTTTGCAACAAAAAATGAAATGTATGCACATTCAGTAAATTTAACTCAGAAAGAGAAATGGCATAGGGCACTTGGTCATGTAAATTTTCAGTATTTAAATAAATTAGTAGATGGTTTGCCTGAAAAGATTGAAAGCACAGAAATGAAATGTTCAAATTGTATTAAAAATAAAATGAGTAATGTACCTTTTGAAAATAATAGAACAAAGACTACTGAGGTTTTAGAAATAATTCATACTGATTTGAACGGTCCACATAACAGAATTGGTTATGGTGGAGAAAAATACTTTCTCATATTCATTGATGACTATAGTAAATGCACAAGGATATTTTGTATTAAAAGTAAAACTGAAGTAGCTAGTTGTTTTATAGAATTTGTTAATTTAATAGAAAATAAAGTAAATAAAAGAGTAAAGAAAATCCAGTGTGACAATGGTAAAGAATACTTGAACAAGAAAATTTAGTTTTATAAGTAAAAAGGGTATAGAGTTATTACCATGTCCACCATACGTCCATGAGTTAAATGGAGTAGCGGAAAGATATAATAGATCTGCTATGGACATAGGTAGGTGTTTAATAAGAGAAGCTAAAATGAACAGAAAGTATTGGCCTGAAGCTATTAAAACAGCTGCATATTTAAAAAATCGAACAATTGCAAATACAGTAGAAAATAAAACTCCTTATGAGATATTATTCAAAATGAAACCAAATGTCGAGCATCTAAAAATTTATGGAAGTAGGGTTTTCGTCAGGGTTTCTGAAGTTTTAAGAAAAAATAAATAGGATGATAAAGCACAAGAAGGTGTTTTAGTAGGTTATAATGAAAATAGTTATCGAGTTCTATTAAATAATTATTTAATGCTAGCCATGTACAGGTAATTGAAGAGAATACTGAACTGATTTGCTTAGAAAAACTAGATGATCAGAAGGATAACGATTTAGATTTAGATCAAATTTCAAGTGAATTAGTTAAAACAAATACTGAAAGTGATGAAATTTATGTGGATATAGACAAGACTAATTCTAATAATTCTTTGAAGGATCTTACAAATAATGATAATTTAAATGATAATAAAGACAAGGATTTAGTAGGTTTGAAAAAAAAAGAAAGATAATTCCAGTTTTGTAGATATGGTAATCCAGTTTCACATTTTATATATGTTAACAATATTGATGCAAATGTACCAAATACATTTGAAGAGGCGATCAACTCCAATGATCATAAACAATGGAAAATGGCAATGGACTCAGAAATTAATAGTTTAAATAAAAATAATACATGGCAAGTTGTTGAAAAGCCAAAAGATAAAAAGGTTATTGATTTAAAGTGGGTTTTTAGAAGAAAAAGCAATAATGATTACAAAGCTAGATTAGTTGTAAGAGGATTTCAGCAAAATGAATATGTTGAAAATGCTAACTCACCAGTAGGAAAAATGCAAACATTGAAAATTTTATTGTCATACAGTTGTAAAACTAATTTATTTGTAGAACAGATGGATGTAGAGGCAACCTTTTTAAATGCTCATATAAAGTCAGAGGTATATGTAAATCAACTAGGTTATGGAACCGTTGACAATAAAGTTTACAAATTACAGAAGGCACTCTATGGTCTCAAAGAAAGCTCTAGAGTACAGTATGATTGTTTTGATAAATTAATTAAAATATTGAATTTTGTTAGAGGTAACTTTGATAACTGTTTATATGTTAATAAAGCAAGCAAAGATCCAATATATATATTAATATTTGTTGATGATCTTTTAATTTGTTGTAAAAATAAAAATAAAATTGATAATGTAAAGACAACTTTAATGTAAAAATTTGTAATGAAAGATATGGGAAAAATTAAAAACTATATTGGTATTGATATTCATTATAGTGATGATAAAAGTCAAATGACTTTAAGCCAAACAAAATATATTGAATCTTTGGCTGCAAAATATGATCTACAAAATACTAAGTTGTATGATACTCAAATGGAAACAAATTTAAAATTAGAACAAGCTAGAGAAGTAGATGATAGAATTAAGTATAGAAATATAATAGGTGAATTATTGTATATTAGTACAGGCACAAGGCTAGATGTTGCATACAGTGTAAATTATTTGAGTAGATACCAAAGTTGTTACAACCAAACACATTACAAATATGCAATGAGAATCTTAAAATATTTGTATAAGACCAAGGATCTAAAGTTAACATACTATGATAATGTTAATAGTGAAATATTAAATTGTATGGTAGATTCTGACCATGCAGGAGATAATGTGGATAGAAAATCCACTACTAGTTTTATTATTAGATTGTACAGAAACTTATTTTTTTGGAAAACACGGAAACAAAATTCAGTAACTAAATACTCAACATTCGCAGAGTATACTGCTATGTCAGAGGCAGTGACAGAAGTACTTTTTATTAGAAACTTGCTAAGTGAATCATTTAATGTTAAATTTTGTGATCCAATAAAATTGTATGTAGATAACTCTGGTGCAATAGCAATAGCTAAATATGGCAACTTCACAAAAAATTGAAAGCACATCGAAGTTCAGTATCACTATATAAATGAGAATTATGAAAAGAAAATAATAGATGTTGTAAAAATTGATACAAAGCTTAATTTAGCAGACATGTTAACCAAAAGTCTAAATAAAACAAAGTTTTTGAATAACAGATTAGAATTAAGATTGATTTAGTTAAAAGTTATAAGATTATAAATTTAGGGAGGCTTGTTGTAATTAGGTAAATATTATATCTTATACCTACACAATAATATGTCTATTAAACAAAAAAAAAATACTGGCAACCGTCTATTCTCTATGAATATATCTCTCTGGTTACAAAAATTGCATTGTAAGCGTGTGTCGTGTCATGTATATTTAAAATAAAGCAAGTAAAAGGAATTAAAAGCTCATTATTATTTCAACAGAGATATCCAAGCCAACTTCACCTGCACGTGGTGCACCCTGCTGAATAACAAACGAGGCAATGGCGAAAGCGGGGTGGTAGGGTTTTACAGCCCGACTGGGTCGCAACCACCATGTATATGGCGAAAAAGCCGGTCATAGTGACTCGCGTTTCGGACAGTACCGGGTGACTTTCGTCATTATGGCCGGCATGACAGCGGCGACCGGCGATGGATAATCTGCCTCTCGGTGGTTGCCGATGTTTTTGGATTGTACTATGCTTAACATCAGGCATAGTGCAGTCACTATGTCGTGCTTCAATAAAATAATTATTAATCGAGGATAGTCATAAGCTATATATAATCACGCTAAGACTAATAGGAGCGGAGCATCAATGAAGAATGTTTAAAAATCGGGGTTTTTTTTCCTCTTGAGAGAATCCGCTGCGTGTTAGCGTCAGCCCACAGTAACTATTCCACGCGAACGAAGTCGTGGGCAGAGGCTGTAATCCATAAATAAACCAACCACTTCTAGATTTAGCGTGTTTATCATCTTAGACCACGTCCACGACCACGACTCAACATAAGATGAATATTCACTAGCCAGTAACTTACTAAATAGATGAGACGATTCTCATAACGATAAAACTTTCCAGAGATGTTTTCTTATGTCACAGTTAAATTACTTCCAATTCCAGCAACAAAGCAGTTACATTGGCACTTAATTCTTAAAGAATGTAACTACATCGTGATGCACAAGGCACGATGGGCAAAGGATTATCAGTATTATCCATAGACAATAAGATTTAAATTATTAAGTACCGTCCAATTTCATTCACTGCCACTACTGGTAGTGCACAATTTATTCACATAAACCTAACCCTTTGGATGGATTCATATGCCACTAGATCTCTAAACTCATTATATGTATGTATTAAAAATAATTCTTAACATAAAAAGCATACGCTTTTAATATAAAAAAACTTGAAATACTCATAAAAATATATGATATATGAAGGAAGAGATATGAAGGAAGGAGGTTGCTATGCTGGACTATATGTATTTTTTAACTCTTACGTTCTAATTACCATTTTTCATCCTACATTTAACAATGATATTATAAAATATAACTATTATTGTAATGTTTATTATTTTTTATGGAGAACTCACTTCAAATGATGAATTAATACAAAAATGAGCCAAATAATACATAGTATAACAAAATAAGAATTTTGTTCATAAAAGTAATTCATGTGTAGTATTATAAAAGTCTTTGTCTTGGATTCACTATTTGATTGTATTGTGCATCTATTACTTTTCCAAACGATGATAATGGGCATATCACTATTTCTCACAATGAACAGACTACATTTAGTTCAACATCACCCCAGAAATAGCACCCACCCATGGTGTCGTGTAAGATTAATTGAAAATTGTGTCATGGGTTACGATAAATTTCGTTATTTTCGTAAAGTTTTTTTTTTTTTTTTTTTTA
>JACEII010000110.1:302120-328493 GCA_014332785.1 Antheraea mylitta
TTTTTTTTATAGAAGCACGACAAAGTGACTGCACTAAGCCTGATGTTAAGCATAGTACAATCCAAAAACATCGGCAACCACCGAGAGACAAATTATCCATCGCCGGTCGCCGCTGTCATGCCGGCCATAATGGCGAAAGTCGCCCGGTACTGGATATGCACAGGCTGATCCCGAAACGCGACTCGCAAAAGCGAGTCACTATGACGGGCTTTTTCGCCATATGCATGGTGGTTGCGACCCAGTCGGGCTGTAAAACCCTACCACCCCGCTGTCGCCATTGCCTCGTTCGTTGATCAGCAGGGTGCACCACGTGCAGGTGAGGTTGGCTTGGGTGTCTCAAGTCTTAAGATGTTATTCGACACCCCTTACACCCCAAAAGTTATGTTTGCTTTAAATTTGAGAGCTTTACCACGTGATTTTTGTTTCAAATTTATAATTAATTTCAATTTTCATTTACACATAGATTTTTTTTAATGTTTATATAATTAAAGATCATGGCAAATAACTGAGTAGCCATGATGAAAACCTTTGATTATAGAAGTATACCCTTTGACAAAAGAACCCTAATAAAGTTCAAACTTTAAAACATCAAATAACTATGGTTGAATGTCGACCACTGGGCGCTCACTAGTAGTAATAAATGCATGAAGCTTCCACATTATAATCTCTATTCCACTTCTCATTAAGTATAACTATACAATTAATATTTCACTAATTGTAAAAATTTCTATAAGATATATTAAACTAGCTGTTCCCGCGAACTCGTCGGCAAAAGTCTCAAAAGGAAAACCCCCGATTTTGAAATGTTCTTCTTTGTTGGTACGCTCCTACTTTACTATTGAACTTAGAGTGACAATATAATATATCCTGTAACTTCCTCGATAAATGAGCTATTTAACAATGAAAAAATTTTTCTAATCGGACTAGTAGTTCCCGAGATTAGCGCGTCCAACGAAACAAACAAACTTATTTATCTATTATAATTACTATAAATCTTCAGTGTATGTTTACATGCCCTACACATCTCATGTGGAGGAGTGGACAACTTCCCCACAAACCCTTCAGCTTTACATATTAGTATAAATTTAAAATTAAATCGACAAATCTATCCTTAACCAGTCACCATAGCCTATTAAACTCTATGTATATCTCGAACAAGTTGTCACGCAAAGACAAAACTAAAAATAGTTACGGAACGTTACATAATTTCTAACAAGAATTTTTTTAGGTGAAAAGATGCTAATTTTGTGTTTGCAAACCTAACAGTTTATTTTAATGTAAAAATGTTTTTTAAAGAATCGAGCTAGGCTCGGTCGCCCAGGTACTACTCTTTTATGAGTGTACCCATAAAATTACAAAATTTCAAATATTATTCCCATGGAATTTCCTATTGTTGATTTTCTTTCAACACTAAAATTATTAAGTATTAAAATCATATTTTTACTCATGTTACTAAAAGTATACCTTTCCGTTAAGTTGAAAACATAAGTAGTCAGATATTAGACAAAATATGGAGTTTTGATCATTGAAATTTATAAAAATGGAGTAAACCTTGTCAGCATTTGAGTATGAAATAAAGCATTTTATTCTTAACTGATTTTCGTTAAATGAAGTAAAAAATATAGACTATTTTTTTCATTTCAGCAGCTTAAAGGAGTCTTCCTTAAATTGAGTAGTCTACCTTTTTTTACTTTTATGCACTGTCAGTAGAATTTTTTGTGCAAATGATTACAAAATTGCCTAATTATAATTCATCATCATTATCATTACCCTTATCCCACTTAAGCAGAGTCGGCACAACATGTTTTCTTTTTCCATTATCTCCTGTCAGATGTCGTCTCAGTATTCACACCTTTTACAGACATATCGTTTTTCACATAATCCATCCATACCTTTTTCGGTCTTCCTCTACTCGTATATCCGTCCACTACCATACTCAACACTTTTCCAGTTACATGGTTTTAATCTCTCCTCATGACATGCCCATACCGTGCTAACCGATTACTCCGCAACTTCTCTTTTTTTTTATAGCAGCACGACAAAGTGACTGCACTAAGCCTGATGTTAAGCATAGTACAATCCAAAAACATCGGCAACCACCGAGAGACAGATTATCAATCGCCGGTCGCCGCTGTCATGCCGGCCATAATGACGAAAGTCGCCCGGTACTGGATATGCACAGGCTGATCCCGAAACGCGACGCGCAGAAGCGAGTCACTATGACGGGCTTTTTCGCCATATGCATGGTGGTTGCGACCCAGTCGGACTGTAAAACCCTACCACCCCGCTCTCGCCATTGCCTCGTTCGTTGATCAGCAGGGTGCACCACGTGTAGGTGAGGTTGGCTTGGGTGTCTCAAGTCTTAAGATGTTATTCGACACCCCTTACACCCCAAACTCTGTCACTGGTGCTATTCTCAAACTGCCTCTAATATACTCATTCTTATTCTTATCCATTCTAGTTACACCACACATCCACCTTAACATTCGCATCTCTGCCGCATGTAATATTCTCTCATCCGTCTTTTTCGTAGCCCAACACTCAGATGCATACAGCATGACTGGTCTTATCATAGTTCTATAAACCTTCCCCTTAAGTTTCAAAGGCATTCGTGGATCACAAGCTACCCCAGACACATTTCGCCATTTCATACAACCTACATTTATCCTATTCATCACGTCCTTATCAATGCCACCGTCGTTTTGTATCAATGAACCGAGATACCGAAAATTGGAGCAGACTGGTAAGGATACACCATTTAAGGCTATAGGAGAAAAACTAGATGTACCACCGAAATCGCAAAACAAATGTTCAGTTTTTGTTCTACTAATTTTCAAACCAACATTCTCCAGTCTTTCTCGCCATTTTTCCAGCCTGCTCTGGACCTCTGCAGCATCTTCTCCGATAAGAACAATATCATCAGCAAACAGCATACACCAAGGTGTCTCCTCCTGTATGTCTGATGTTAACGCATCCATAACAAGAAGGAATAAATAAGGGCTTAAAGCTGAACCCTGGTGCAAACCTACGGCCACATTGAAATTATCGGTAACTCCAGCCGTTGACCTAACGTGTGTTTTGGCATGACTGTACATACAGCGAATAATTAGTACATACTTCCCAGGCACTCTTTTCTTTTTCAGAGCCCACCACAGAACATCACGCAGTACTCGATCATATGCCTTTTTTTTTTACTGAAGCACGACAAAGTGACTGCGCTATGCCTGATGGTAAGCATAGTACAATCCAAGAACAGTGGCGACCACCGAGAGACAGATCATCCATCGCCGGTCGCCACTGTCATGCCGGCCATAATGACGAAAGTCACCCGGTACTCGATATGCACAGGATGATCCCGAAACGCGACGCGCAAAAGCGAGCCACTATGACGGGTTTTTTCGCCATGTGCATGGTGGTTGCGACCCAGTCGGGCTGTATAACCCTACCACCCCGCAGATTCCCACACTTCTCCAGATCAACAAATACCATATGTAAATTCTTATGTACTCGTCTGTATTTTTCGCACAGTTGCCAAAGTGCAAAAATGGCATCTGTTGTCGCACGTCCAGGCATAAACCCAAATTGATTTTCAGTCACTTCAGTCTCATCTTTTATTCGTCTCACTATCACTCTTTCCCAAACCTTCATACTGTGTGACATGAGTTTTATTCCTCGATAATTGTTACAGTCCTGCACATCACCCTCATTCTTAAAAATAGGCACTATTCTATTGCACCATTCATGTGGGATCACTTCCTCTAGTAACATCTTATTAAAAAATAACGTCAGCCACACCCATCCATCTACTTTTAAAAACTTCCATACTTCAATAGGTATGCCATCTGGCACAACTGCTTTTCCATTTTTCATACCATTCACAGCTCTTCTTACTTCATCCTCAGTTATTTCTTTTACAACGCCTAAATTTGATGGTACTATCTCCAACTCTCCAGTCCTGTCATTTTCTTCATTCATCAGTCTTTCAAAATATTTCTTCCAGTGACTCTTTATATACTAATCATTCATCAAAATTTTTCCTCCATCATCTTTTATACATTTAATGTGTGTAATATCTCTAGTATTATTTTCTCTTGTTCTTGCTTAACTCTTGCCTAATTATAATTATCAGGATTAAAAAAAATATTTCAATTTCTAGACAATAAGTCAATATGATTAATAAATGATAGATAAATACTGTATTAATTCACCATTTGGATCAATGGCAGTGTACTTATTTATGGCTGAATCATTGTCACTATACACATATTAAAACAACTATCATATTGTAGTTGCTTCACTATCTTAACTGTCATATTATATTCTGATGTCAACATAAATTTAGTAACTTTGTAATAAACAGTCATGACAGGATTGTCAACATTGTTTGTATACAGTTCTGTACAATTATATAAAAACAATGCTGACTTCTTGTTGCACCAATTATTTTTTTTTAATTCTTATATTAGTACATTGACAATCGAATTTTTTTGTATGCAATATACAATACAGCTTTATATTAAAACAATAATATTAGGAAAATAATTGAAAATCTTAAAAAAAGTTTAAGACAAAATTTTCAAGAGTGAATAAATTTTGACTGGATGAACAAGTTACATTCTAGGCCTCATCCTCACTAACCATCAGGTAACTAAGGTCAAGGGTAACCCATTGTATCATTAAAAAAAAAAACCAGAGGCTGACATATTAAATAAATATTATTGAAATTAAAGACAGACCTTTTTGTAATAGTTTTTATGTGAAAAGATGCTAATTTTGTGAGGCAAACCTAACAGTTTATTTTAATCTAAAAATATTTTTCAACGAACCGAGCCAGGCTCGGTCACCCAGATACTATTAAATAACTGTGATAGGGGGCATCTTCCCATTATCATAAAGAGTATTAGCAGAGTGGCATGACTCAACAACTTTTTTAAACTGAATTATGGCCACTATAGACAAGATGTAACTCTGATTTTCTTTCCATTTGACTCGTTCCAAAATTAACTGTCTTAGAGCAATGTAAGCCACGATTACATCAACAACCAGTATTAGATTATGGATCTATAGGTGATGCCTTTGTTCTTGAATTATTAGGATACACAGTGTCTATTTTACTGTGTTTATTATAAAAAAAATACTGAACTATTTGCAAGAAAACTACATTATAGTTTTTTTTAATCTTACTGCCATACTCACTAATTGTTAGTTCCAAAAAAGTAGATACACTGGATGTTTGACGCCTTTTTTGGTGGCTTCAACTCTGGTGTAGGGATTGCTACCTGAAAACCATAGTTGTATCAAATTAGGCTACTTTATTCTTCTGATAGAGTTGCTTTACACTAAAGTTCAAGTGATTGTTTGGAAGAAATGTATTTTTCCTAGATTATAAATTCATATGAAAATACTTGAGTAAGCAGTATGTATATAGGCTATATACCTAATTATATATCCCTATAGATTACTACATCTAAATTACATTGAAAATCTAAATGCTATTTTACTTTAAGTAGTGTGGTTAAACGATGATGACAATATAAACCGTATATGTAGCCAATTCAAATAGACTTTCAGTCACATTTGCGGAAAATTTCCCGCCTATAATTGTCTATACATAATATGTCAAAATTGGTCAACAAATACATGTAATGTTGTTTACAAACGAGAATATTAAAATGATTTATTTGAAAAAGTATATCAAAGATTCGAAATCACTCTTGTTGAAAAATAATAAAGTGAAGCATCTTACCCGGCCGGGCCAAGGGCTGAAACCCTTCATTTTCGCCCTGAAACAAACCAGTACATAGAGTTAGGCCATATCAGTTATTAATAGAACATATAACACAATATAGCGTTAATTCTAATTACATACCAAACTAGATCACCAAGTTTATATCCTTCAGACATGGTGCACGTCCTCTCTGTACAAGTTTTAACTACGAACTAAATCAAAGACAAATTTTATTGTTATTGAGACTTGAAAAGTCAAGTTTTGAAATTCTACATTGCTTATGGTTTTCCCATATTTGTTATTTACTAATTTTGGACATATTTCTTATGCATCTATTTTTAAAAAAACATATATATTTAATAAAATATTTTGCTTCATATTTTATAAAAAAAACTTAACTGTAATAATTTTGAGTAAGTATAATGTACTGATATACAATAAAATATGATATCTGTATGCGTTTATAGCCTGTGGGATATATGTATAGGGCTGTGAAACGAGAATTGTTTACCCATTAATAATTGTATTAAAACAAGAAGTTTTTTTCCTCCTAATATATAATATGATTACTCGGTAATTTTGATGGCATAGTGATAATCAACATATGAAGTCGCGTTGTTTACGTTACATAAATATAAAAAAATGTATTGAAGATTTTTTTTTAAATGTAGTTGCTTTTGTTTAATTTATATTCTCATTTACTTAATCGGAGAATTAATAGTTCAGATAAAACGTAGAAATAATTAGATATGGTAGAAATCTGTTAATAGACTTTTTTTTCTTTTATTTTTTCGAACAGACTACTCTATTGACCTAGCAAGGTCTTAACAGCTTCACCGTACTACTAAGGCGAGCGCTTAAGGCACTCAACCGATTTTATTTTGGCAACCAGCTCAAGGGTGCACGGCACACCTCGGCTTGGCTGTTGCCTGTTGCATGCAAAATCGTGACCTATCTTAGCTCACCTAGCTAACTATTCATATATGTATGAGTTGTTGAAACATATGTGTACCAAGCATATACGCCTCAACAGCTGCAAACTACGAAACCGTACCTAACGCTGCTTGCTACAAAAGACGCCCGCGACATACTTTTACCGATCCTCCCGATGAAATAACAGCAGCGAACAATCAGTACCAGCTTGTCTCTCCAAACAGAGCGTGTTCACGCCCACGCCCGCGTGACCACAGATCACGCCGCCATGGTCTGGGTGTAAATTTCACTCCCGCACACCAGATTAGGCCCCCCTCGCCAGCGACTCAAGCCTAGGTCCGTTCCCTCGGTGTGGAGCCCTTAAGTGCGTTGCTCGTGCGATACAGTGACACAAAAATTTACATCACTGCTACAACACTACACGATCACCCCCACACACGTGCACGCCTACACGCTTACACATGAAAGTGGAAGGGCTTACTTTTTTCCCTTATCGAACTGAAAAACTCTCAATTTTCCGATAGGAAATATATGGAGGAGTTGTTGAGTCGTGTATGCTTGGTACACATATACGTTTGCAACAGGCAACAGCCAAGCCGAGGTGTGCCGTGAGCGTGCCTTGAGCTGGTTGCCAAAATAAAATCGGTTGAGTGCCTTAAGCGCTCGCCTTAGTAGTACGGTGAAGCTGTTAAGACCTTGCTAGGTCAATAGAGTAGTCTGTTCGAAAAAAAAAAACTCTTCCATATATTTACCATCGGAAAATTGGGTTTTTTTTCAGTTCGATAAGGAAAAAAAGTAAACCCTTCCACTTTCATGTGTAAACGTGTAGGTGTGCACATGTGTGGGGGTGATCGTGTAGTGTTGTAGCAGTGATGTATATTTTGTGTCACCGTATCGCGCAAGCAATGCACTCAAAGGCTCCCTACCGAGGGATCGAACCTAGGCTTGAGCCGCTGCTGTGGGGGGTGTAATCGAGTCTATTTATAGGCACTTGAGTTATAAACTATATTGATTATTAGATACGCAAGGAATTTATACGTAAACAATCCTTGTAGATACGAAACAAAAATAATTGATACTATAATGATATAACATTTAAGTCAATTAAAATATTCATTCATATAATTAACCAAATTAATATCTAAATACCAATTATTAATTCTAGAATGTAATGAAATGAATTTGTGATTAATATTTTTATTAATTTGAGAGTTGATAAGTCACTATTGAGTATCGAATGCATAAATACTATTGCACAACTCTAGTATTTATTTGTTTGTTTAGTGTTTACTGCTGTTATGAACACAGAATAATATTACTCCTAGCGGAGGTTATGAAATAGTAAATTTGTGGTTATCAAAATTTCAATGTTTGTTTTTATTTCAATTTTCGCTGCTCGTTTTGTTTACATGAAATGTAGAATATCACTAAAGTGTAATATAAAAAAAATATTTTGAAGCATTATCCAAAATGTCCAAAAGAATATTTCCTCAACAATATGGTGAAAGAAAAAAGGCAAAACTTGATATTAGCATCTCTGATCACAATTTTCCTTTGAGTCAAATTTGTAGTCCTAAGAAAGGTAAGGTCGCTCATAATATTTTTTGTCTAGTAAAACAATACTTTTCGAAATTATATTGTTCCATATTTACAGAGTGTTATCAAGAACAAAACTGGGGTGATGATAATGAAGACGAGATGCTTCTTCTGGCCAGTCAGGCCTGTGAAAACGCGTTTAACAATGATACGAGCCAACTACCAAACTACACTATATGTATGCAGTCTGCGAGCAGTAGCACTCAACTCTATAGTCAACAACCGAGCTCGTCAAAATCGGAGTATATGTTCAAAAAACCAATACCAAACGCTATCTCTTCATTATCAACTAATTTAAACGATAAATGTAATAGAATGTCATCACCACTGCCAGGAATCACTTCTAAACTGTTTCCGAATCAACCCCAACAGGTGGATATATCCGATGATTTAATATATAATGAAAAAGTATACACAGGGCAGGACTCTGATATTATTTATCGTCAATTGCTCCAATTACGTGAAGAAAATGCTAAACTTAAATCGGAAAATGGAAAGTTATTAGACAAATGTGTCACAAAAGAAGGTGAGGCATCAATATTAAGAACTCATTTGAAGAATTGTCAAATGTCCGTAGATAATGCTAGGCTGGAAAAGATAAAAGCTCAAGAGAGAGTCCAGATGGAGTGGAATGATAAACTTGTGGCAGCTAATACTCAAATAGATGATTTAAAAACTCAACTTGACTTTAAGGTTAGTTTTTTTATATTTGAAAATAAATTTAATTGACTTTTAAATGAATTGAATTTACTTCAATAAAAGACTGTAGCATATACAATATACTTGGGAGTCAAGAGCTCCCCTGTCCAGAAGTAGTAGATTGCAAGTAAAAAATCTTACATAGAATTAGAGCATACTAATGTATGCTTAATTGTTTATACTAGATGGTATCTTAATACTTTTTTCTTTGTTTAGTACACTTACTGTGTCCAAAATGTGTGTGTGTGAGTCCACAAATTACATATTATTGATATAAATGTGTTGAAAATAGTTGGTATTTTCCACGCTATTCATGAGTTTAAGCTTTTATTTGTAAATCTCTTTTCTTCATACTTTACACTCCGTATATCTACAATATTTGTACTAAACTTAATACAAAAAATGAAACACATATATGTTTTTTTTTTTAAATGACTACGCCATTGACCCAGCAAGGTCTTAACAGCTTCACCGGACTACACTATATGAATAAAAAACTTTGTACCTCTTCTTAAGGTTGAATTTCAGCCAATGGACTTTCATTCCTTATTTACAAATATTAATTGATCTATTGCAGAATATGGAAATAATAGGTATTAAAGAAAAATGTAAGAAGTTCGAGTCTACAAAAGTAAGACTGACACAGGTTACTATAGGAGGAAATGATTTAACAACAAGGTAATTATTTTTTATTCTTCCTCTCTAATAATTCATAGGAAATTAGAAACGTTATTCTAAATATATACTATTTCATTAATTAACTTTATTTTAATCCCAATAAGAGTGCTGCAATACTCTTCGATCCCATGAAATGCGCTAATAAATTTGAGCCCATCAGGCTATACGGAATCGATATCCCTTGGGTCAAAGAGGTCAAATATCTCGGTGTTACATTAGATAGACATTTAGTTTAGAGTTTTTTTTTTTATTGTAGCACGGCAAGGTGACTGCACTATGCTTGATGGTAAGCACAGTACAATCCAAAAATAATAGGGACCACCGATTGACACACTGTCCACCGCCCGTCGCCACTATCATGCTGGCCTGTAATAAGCTGGATATGCACAGGCTGATCACTATTACGGGCTTTTTCGCTATATACATGGTGGTTGCGACCCAGTCGGGCTGTAAAACCCTACCACTCCGCTTGTGCCATTGCCTCGTTCGTTATTCAGCAGGGTGCACCACGTGCAGGTGAGGTTGGCTTGGGTGTCTCAAGTCTTATGATGTTATTCGACACCCCTTACACCCCGAAAGTTAAGTTAGTTAATCTCCAAACTTTTACAGCACCTCTTCTGCTTTTTCGTGTGAATTATTGTAGTACACATATATCACGTTTGTTTTAGGTATGTGTGTTGCTACAACCTGCTCATGAGCTTTAATAAATTTGTTACTATATACCTACTGAGACTCAAACCTGTAGTTATCGAATCCATATTCCATTTGCATCCATGATTCTTTTATGAAAAATGATAATTTACATACAACAATTTCAGCTATAAATCCAACAATTATAACCCAAATGAATCCATTGTACAAAGTAAAAGAGTGAAAACTTCCTGCAGCAGTGTTCAGACTGAAGACAAAGCCCACTTTGTGAAACTAAACAAGACTTCTGGATTAGGTATTTAATTTTAATATATAATGTTTATCATCATAATGATTATTAATTGTCAGCAAACAATGAAATTAAGTAATCACTACAACCACAAAATATATACAATTTATATAAATATAATAATGTGCGCTCAACACACATGAACTATAATACTCTATGAATTTTGATTATTTTTTAATGTGAAACTTTACAGGCGGAAGGTAAACCTGATCTTTGGCGTGGCGATGCAAAACATGAATTTTGCACTATTAACAAAATACTCAAAAACATCTGCAACACTATATGTATAATCATAAGATTCAAATTGTTTTGTCCGCTACTAGTGTTACGGGGCACGCGCCGATGACCTAGCGTCCTTTGATAACTGCCGCCAAAAACACCGCGCTTGCCCCTAGTTGAATTTTTGTATTTAATAGACACAGACACCATGTAAATGTGATTTATATATACTTTGATACATTTTCCGACTGAATTCCGAGATGTATTTTTTTTTTTTTTTTATTTGGTCTTTGGCCTCTGTGGAAAAATCCACAATTCTGCCAGTGTCATGTACGTTTTGAACTATAATGGTAATTAACTGCTAATTAATAATAATTTAACAAAAGAAGATAAGAAGTTGATTTTAACCACCACCATTTATGTGCAACATGTAACAAAAAGACAATACACCCTTGAGGTTAGTAAATTTCTAAACATCTAGGTTAGTAAGTATATACCTTATATATTTACAATATATCTCTAATACAGGAAACTATGGTACAATGTTTAATTATAGCTTAATCCTATACACGCTAATATATTTGCACAAAAGGGAAATAAAAGGGGTAAAGGAGAGGGAGAGAAGAAATTGCATATGGGTGGGACGGGATATCTCCTGAGGGAGTATGTCATAAAGTGACACACTCCGCTTTGGGCAATTAAAAAAAATATGGTCCAAGTTTCCTTCGTCCAAACCACATTCACATAGCGAGTGATCCCGGACTCTAATTTTTGCCAGATGGACAGGCGTGCAGGCATGGTTTAAACGAATACGACAGATGACCGATATCGTACTCTTGTCTACGTTCCGAAATAAGGAAAACCAGGGTTTACTAGGGATGGTAGGTTGAATATACCCGTAAATTTTGCCTTAACCTTGTATGATGTCTTCCACTGAACATTCCAAGCTTTAAACAACTGGTGTTTCATGTTTGTGCATAGATCCCCTGGAATGATCTTAAAATGATCTAGGGAACCTATGTTGCCAGCTTGTTTAGCACAGGAGTCTGCGGTTTCATTGCCTGGAATGCCCGAGTGACCCGGAATCCAAGCGACCTATCATAACTAGCCTTGAAAATGCAATGTGATGATAGTGCTTCAATCTTATTCAGGTTCTGTATCAGTACATATTAAAAAACGAAGTCGTCTGCCACGTCTCTCTGTCTGTTCACAAACTGAAAAAACTATGAAACGATTTTCATGCGGTTTCACCAGGAGATAAAATGATTCATGAGAACGGTTTCGGTATATAATTTGTCAAGGTTTTTTTATTATCAGGATATATAATATAACATATAGCAGGATAACGTCCGCTGAGCCCGCTAATCAATACTAATATTATAAACAGGTAAAGTTTGTGAGTTTGTAACGTTGTAGGGAGTAATCTCGAACTATTGGTCTGATTTGAATAATTCTTTCAGTGTTATATAGCTTATTTATCGAGAATGGTCATAGGCTATATATCATATATCACGCTAAGGCCGATAGGAGCGGAGCACAGATGAAAAAAGTTTCAAAATCGGGATGTTTTCTCCTTTTTGAGAATTTCTGCTGCATGTTACTGTTAACCCAAAGTATCTATTCCACGCGAACGAAGTCGCGGGCAGTTGCTAGTAATAAATAATCTGATGTTTATAATCATTTTCAGAACCTTCCAATTTACATTTTATCATTCCACTCATCCTGAAATCTCCTACCGAACAGCAGCACTCTATATTAGAATACAGTGAGAGACTCCAAAGGCACACGGACTATGCTGTTAATAAGTGTAGATTGTACAGCACTTTCCATAGAGTTCCAGCCACACCCGTGCTTAAAGAGAATAATTTGAGGAAAGTTGATATGACAAATGTTTGTGAAGATTTGAGTGCCATTTCAAACGGAGATGAAATTTCTCAGAGATATTTTAATGTGAGTTTTAATTATCTATGACTTCTTCTTCCCGATGAGTGGGTTGTTTGTCCGAACTGGTGGTCATTTTGGACATTCATAAGTGCCTTTTAAAACTACTAGAAAGTCGACATAGCAACTGTTTGTGACAATTTCAGTGCTGTATCTAAGAGAAATAGGAATTTTAGGATATATTTTAATGATCTTTATTAAATCAAAAATAAATAGTAATTGGAGAAACCCTATTACCACACGAGGCGTAAAAGTTAAGGAATGAATAGAAGTTTAATAAAAAAAATCAAAGCGAACATTTCTTCTTTAAAATTCGATCTCATGGTCAAAATTCGAAAATCTATATAACAAAATTAGAAATATTCTTGATTTATTATTTTTCTATAATGGCTATGTAAAATAAAATTAAAAAAGAGGTCAGATTTGGTCCATTTTTGAGAAAGTTATATCTGAAAAACTAAACAAAGCTACCTTTTCAAGAAATAATAAAAACAATATCAAAATTTACCAGGAGGGTTATTTTGTGAAATACTAAAAAGTATTACAAAATTGAGTAAATAAAAAGGATTTCAAACCGTCCTATTTGGTGTGGAATAACCCATATACATTATACATAGTTGTAGTTGACTCACTAAAATAAATTTTACAGATTGATTGATTGTAATTAAAAAGTTGTAAGTAATTAAATTTTGAGAAACTGTTTAGAGCAGTGTTTCCCAACGTGGGACCCATGCCCCACGAGGGGGCAATTTGATAGGCAAGGGGGCATTTAGAAATGGACACGGCACGACTTTAACCCTTTCGCTTTGGGTTATTTAAATGCAATGCTAGATATTGGTGACAAATTTAACGAAAAAGGCAAATTCTTAATAAAAAAAAAGTGCTCTAAATAATGATTAGGTATAATTTCTTTTGACGTTACCAAAATATCAACTGGCTAATGAGAGTCGTCAAGTTAAGTAAGTTTATGTTTTGAAATTTTACTTACAGTGTTTTGATAATAAGTTCATAGTGATTTCTTCCTAAAACTTATAATTTATATTTTCTAAGTATACAAAATCAAAGATTCTTTATTCAGTTTCGGCCCTAATAAGGCGCTTATGAACGTCAAAAACTATCACCGGTTCGGAAAACAACCAAGCCTTCGAAAAGAACCGGCAAGAAACTCGATCGGGTACTTTTTTTTAATACATTTTCAAAACATCATACAATAGCTTATAGTGGACGCACAGAGAGGAGTCAATTCCAGACATCACTATCGTTCACATACTGATCCACTCTATAATATCCTTTTGACACTAACACCCGCTTGACGTGGCGCTTAAATTTGCAGTCCGGCAAATCGGTAACATGTTTTGGGACTTTATTGTAAAACCTATACAAAACAATTTTAAAATGTTTCAAAAGACTAAAAATTTTGTATGAGGGGGGCATACAAATTGTAGAAGTGTTAAGGTGGGGCATAGCCTAAAATAGGTTGGGAAACACTTGTTTAGGGTAACAGAATTTCACTGACGCTATTTATATTGTAGAGTTTTAAGTCCTCTTTGGCAAATTTCCATACTAAATACATACATTTCATTCCCATTGTCAGGGGTATAGAAAAGAACATAGAGTATTTTTATCTAGAAAAAATGTACTATTCTGAGGGATATAACATATCTGTATTAACGTGACAGTAACCGCAAACAAAAGCTGGTGTATAATATTAATTAAGATATGGATTTCATAAAATCATCTGCTAAAGACGTATTTTAACATTACAGATATTTAATATTGCAAAATTAATTCTACAAGACGTCCAAAATCGTTTGGAAACAATTTCTCATAGAATGACAACAGCGTTCCAAAAAGACATGGACGAGAAGTACATAGAATCTACTTCGAGCTGTTTAGTTTTTAACAAGATGGATTTACTCATGGGAAAGTAAGTAAATATTGTAATGAAAGAAATATTGTCACTCTCACTTGTATTGACTTTTCAAAGATCTTAGAAATAGGATTAAGTTTTCAGGGGTGGATTTAAATGTTGAGAAACTTTGTACTTTAGGTAGTAGAGCGTTTTTGTATATAATGCCAAAGTTTTATGAAGACCAGTTAAGTAGTTTCGGAGTTCATCTGGAACAAATATTGTGATACAAAATTTATATATATATATATTTAACTTTATTTTTGGCAATCAATATTTCCGTTTATTACTGCCATTGTCACGTAGTCAATAATATCACAAGCGTCGTGCGATCATTTCAAAATTAAGCATCGTGTGAATCAATATTCTAACAAGATGGTGGATCCTTTGCTAGAACCTTCTAGGGAGTTTTTGTAGCATCTCAGAATTTCATGCTTCGTGGTATTATTTTCCATTCACTTCACTTATGCCCAATAAACTAACTATATCACGTAAGACACCACCAAATTTACACAATATAGAATCAAATAACACAAGATTATGAATAAAATATGACAGACTAAAATCCCGCCAAAAACTACTATATTTAAATATTGTACAAATATAAATTACCTAAATCTTTCTTCCAGAGAACTATACAAAGAAGAACAGGAGATATTAGCAAGAAGAATAGTCGCAATATTAGCTTGTATTCTAGAAACATCTATAGGTGTGGAACTGTTCGATATGTTTGAACAACACAGTTCTGATCAAGCTAGCCTATTTCAATTGATAAATAGGATATGTGTTTTACTGGACAATACGGTATGTGTTTTTAACTATAGACAAAAAATATACACCTATACCCTCTTTGTATTACAGGTATCCATAGGCGATGGTAACCATTTACCTTCAGGTGGCTCGCCTGCCTGTCAGTCTGCATTATCGTTCAAGATCTTCAAATTATAAATTTATTCTTCCTCTCCTGTATGTTCACACTTAACTTTCGTCTACTTTTTTAAAAATATGTTTTTGATATCCAATATTCTGAACAATTACTGATATTTTCGAGTAGATTATAACATCACAAGTGTCTTGTGATTATTTGAACGGTTTAACAAGATGGCGGACATCTTGACAAAATTTTCCAGGGAGTTATTATGGCATTTTAGAATTCATGCTCTGTGGGATTATTTTCCATCCACTTCACTTAAATAATATGTAGTGTTCTGTATAATAATTATCTATAAGAAAACTTTACAAACAAGTAAAATGTACAAACAGAACTATAAATTTGTTAATATAGCTTCTTTTAATAACTAAATATTACAAGTAAACAATTTGAGCCTTGATATATGGATCAATTTTTTTTTTTCAGTCTTGTTCAACTTTGTACAGCGGGCTCTTACAATCTATACTTGATACGGTAACAAACATAAACACTCATAGTAACAAATATACGGATAATATTTTGTCGATTATAAAGTGTATAATGACGTCACGAGTGATGCCGCACGTCTGCTGCCATCTGTTGCGTCTCGTTAGAAAAATATCGATCCTAGACAATTTCCAAAGTATATTTTGTTTTGGAAGTCACGTTGGAAACTTGAAAGTGGATTATGATCAAGGAGTACTTCTTTATAAAAAGGGTGAGTTTGTATAATTCTAAATATGTAGACAATAATAATGCTCTTGAGTTGTTGGCGGGTTTATTTTATTCATAATCTTGTGTTATTTGACTTTATATTTTGTAAACTTGGTGGTGTTTTACGTAATGATAGTTAGTTTATTGTGCCTAAGTGAAGTGAATGGAAAATAATACCACGGAGCATGAAAGTATGAGATGCCCTCCCTGGAAAGTTCTAACAGGCGATCCACCATCTTATTAAAATATTGACTCACACGATGCTTGAAATATTCTATAACGTCCATTGAAACAAAACATTGACACTAGCAATTGCTTCTGCAGAGAGAAAACAAGAAAAAGAAGAATAATGATGCTCATTTTTTAATTTTTTTTTTTTGGGAACCAATCGTCTAATATTAATTTTAGTGGGATCTTGGAATGTTCTGTAGTAGATTATATATTTTATTCATAATCTTGTGTCTTTAAGCTTTGTAATTTATAATATTGGTGGTATTATACATAATATAGTGTGGTTATTATAAACAAGTGAAGTGGATGGGAAATAATACCATGGAGTATTGTTTCTGCCTTGATACAAAAACTCCCTAGAAAGTTCTAACAAGACTGCCACCATATTGTCACTTCATTGAAATGATCGAAAGAAAGTTATAATATCATTACCTACTCGATAATTGCAATAATTACTCGATAATTGCAATAATAATGTAATAGAAGAATGGTTCTAAAAAAAAAGTAAATATAATTATATATAAAATATTGAAAACACATGAAATATAATTATCTATGGATAGATGTATGGGTCTATGGATATCTGAAATCCAGAAATTATGTAGAAGGTTGTCTTAAGTATTACGTATGCGGATTTTTTGTAATTTCTAACACAACCCCCCCCCCCCCTCTCGCAATCTGTAACAAAAGTAAGCAATTCTGTTATAGCCTTCCGATTCTTACGTAAACATTTATATGGGTATTTTTAAATCTGTTGTGGTTAAATAAATAAATATTGGTGACGTAATCACTACTCAGACCTCCTCCTCCCATGCAAGGACCTCATTAGTGCTTACGTAATATTTGTAAACTGGGGGCTTTTTCATTCTATGCCAAGTCTTTTCCCAATAATTATAAATGTATTTCCAGACACGTGCTACTTACAAATATTATTAAAACAAATCGAACTTTGCCTGAAATGTATAGAGACACAGAATCTAATAGAAGTAGCTCTCGATGTAACAAGGAATTTACTTATTTTCTATACAAATCTGAATGTAAATATTCATAATGTTGCAGATAAAGCCAGGTAATTCATTTTTTCGATATTATATACTCTTATTTTGAATTAGCTAAAGATAAATTAGATAAAAATTTGAACCTAAACCTACCTTATCAATAACTTTATCTACTGATGAAAACCGCATGAAGATCGGTTGAGTAGTTTTTGAGTTTGTCTAACAGACAGACAGACAGACGTGGCAGAGGACTTTGTTTTATACTATGCAAGTATGTAGTAAATTCTAAATTATTTAAAAATCAAATATTTTTAAACTATTATAATCTTTATAATATCAGCCATACTAATTCTTACCTCTCTGTAACACTGACATCTTACGAATCTAAAAACGAATTAAAAAAACTGAAAACTACATATTTCATGTTAAAGTGATATCTCGTATCACAAAAATATACAAAATAAACAGTAAAAAACTTAATATCAATTACAGCTCCACCTACCGGGTCCAACTATAACTAAGATAAAAAACTTCCAGATAAACTCATTAGTGAAAAAAAAATCATTAAACAGGCAACAGCCCAATCCGAGGTGTGCCGTGCACTCTTTAGCTAGTTGCCCAAATAAAATCGGCTGAGTGCATTAAACGCTCACCTTGGTAGTCCGGTGAAGCTGTTAAGATCTTGCTAGGTGAATAACGTAATCAGTTTGAAAAAAAAAATCATTAGACTCAGTGAAACGATGTAGAAGAAGAATTACAAAGCATGAGCGTTTCACATATTATTTTTTTATATGTAAAATTAAATATTTTTCAGGTGTGATTGCCACAATGTTTTACTACAAACTGTAGTTTATAGTTTAAGAATATGCGCTGTGATAATGGACAAGAATAGACATCAACTTAAAGGTATACCAAAAAGATTATTAATAAAGAGTCGAGATTCCCAGACTTTTTATTATAGACACATTTCAAAATTTAACTGGCTTAGGTGGACCCTCTCCAAATGTGAAAATGAAATCTAGAACTATAGGAATTTGCATCGCATAGTGAATATGGAATGTGCAGGTTTTGACAAGTAATAGTCGCTGAGCTTCTTAATCTGCGTAGATTGATAAGTGAAGTCAAGCCAACATTTCAGTTGTTCATTATCGAAAGCAGATAAATTTTCGTGGAACCCCGCTTACGAATCGTGAACCCCCATTTTTTTTGTCACGCCAGTGTAGACCCCGTCACGTCTCCCGTGAACCCCCGGGGGCATTTGGACCACTATAGGAACTAAGGATTTCGTATTTATACCCTCTTGAATATACTAGACTGATATAAGTTTTAAGCGCCATGTCAAGCGGGTGTTAGTGTCAAAAGGATATTATAGAGTGGATCAGTATGTGAACGATAGTGATGTCTGGAATTGACTCCTCTCTGTGCATCCACTATAAGTAGTATAATGTATTTAAATGTATGTAAAAAAAAAACTGTACCCGATCGAGTTTCTTGCCGGTTCTTCTCGAAGGCTGGGTTGTTTTCCGAACCGGTGGTAGTTTTTGACGTTCATAAGCGCCTTATTAAGGCCTAAATTGAATAAAGAATTTTTGATTTTGATTTTTAAGTTTAAATATCTTACTATAGCTATGTTTTTTTAACTACTGTTAGCATGTGTATACCACGTAGTCGATGCAGCCGGGATGTTAAAAATACTTCGTAGTTACTTTCACTCTATATTTGGCCAGAGTTACGGCTTACAGTACTTTTCACTAAGGAATGCGTAGATAACACCGACATCTTACCTTTTATAGGCTGAACTATATAATATATAAGACGAACGATATAAATCAAAGCAATTACCATTTACTTATAATTCTGCTACATGTTTTAAGTAACACAAAGATAATAATTAACAAACAAATTAATATTATTTACATACATCGATTCTATATAAAATCATTGTTATTTATGTATCTGAAATATATTTAGACAACAATTATGTGTGTAGAGTAACGACATCTAGCCCTCTATAGGTCAAACTATGGAAGTCAAAGCAATTACTGTTAATTAACAATGTTATGCAAGTAATAAATCAATAATATTAATTCTTATTTATGTCTCATTGAAATCTATATATAGTAGTTATAATTCTCATTTATGTATCTTTAATATTGTGACGCTAGTATCTCGTGTCTCGAGCGGCACCGGAGATGAGTGAGTACAGTAAATCATTATTGTCACTAGATCTAAGCGTTTGACATTCTTAGATCCAATGGAAATTCCAACAAAAATATCAGACAAATTAAGCATGTGATCTGGAAGCTAAATGCTTTGGTAAAATAATTTTATTTTGTTTGGCAAGTTTCTGCATGTATTTACATGATAACGGCTAGATATCTTTAACGTTATCTGTCGTTAAATCAAACAACTGCCATACCATATTACTCTACCGTTATATGTATATGAATTTCCTCGCTGTACATAGATTCTTCAAGGAGCCTCACACAAGAGCTACTAGCTGTGTGCAGATGTGGAGTGGAAATACTCTACCAGTGTTCCATTAGGGATGTGGAGTACAGCGTGCAACTCTCTTATAATGAGGGGCATCTCATGGAGTTTTGTGAAATAATGAAGTCTTTCGAACACAGTGAAGTACTCGGTAAGACCAACTTTTTTTATAAGAATTTTTGTTAAATGTAAGGCCCCATTAGTATTTGGCTATGTTTAATTCGATATTATAGACCACCAATCAATTAATTTTTCCTTGTGTATTCTATCTAATATAATTTTCTTTTTAATCCATTTTTTTTTCCCGAAATGAAAACACAGTTGACCTGGAAAGGTCTTTACAGCTTCACCGAATTATTGAAGCGAGCGCTACAGGCACTCAGCCGATTTGGGATGTTTGGGCGACCAACTCAAGGGTGCACGGCACACCTCGGCTTGGGCTGTCGCCTATTTTGTGTAAAAATCGCGACCTATCTGAGCTAACCTAAGCTATCTAGATATACGTATAAGAGTTATTGAAACATGCATGTGTACCAAGCATGCATGTCTCAACAACTCCTATTATGTATTTTGTGTCGGAAAAAATCCTCTAGACTATGGTATATAGGATAGGATAGGATAGGGGTTTTTAATTCACCATTTACAAAATTGTATATCTACTACTGAAATACACACATTTTACCACATAAAATTAACTGCTTCAATTAATTCTGTATATTACAGCAAGCATGCTCGCAGAACTTACTGGAACATTGCAGTCGTCTCCCGAAGATACACCACCGTCATTCCATAAAGAGATCTGGATGCAAAGCTTTGAGGCGTTTACTTTAACCGACTAAAGTGTTATCTATCTAGATAAGATAGATTAACAGGAGAGCAGTAATTAATTTTACGAAAAGACAATCAATTTTTTTTAACTAATTTTATAGACACAGATTCAATAGAAATATTTCTTTTATGGCCAGTATAGATAAAACAATTACAATGTTGTAAAAACTGTAATAATATAATTGAAAACTATTTTTCACGTGTACGAAATGACCAATTCACAAGTAGAAAATGGCTGCCATTTGCCATATGTGGTGCAACGTACATTATCTGTATTTTATTTTTATTGCAAGAAATAGGAATTTTATTTGTTTACACTATCACTAAATAATTTAGGAATGATTTGAGTGTTGCTAAAACATTTAACATCATTTCTATGGAAATATTTTAAAATGAAGATAACTGAATATGAAAGTTTAATTTTAATTAAATGAATATATAGTTTTATTTAATTCTGTAAATAGTGTAAATTTACTATTTTATAAATGAAAATAATAGTGTATTTATTCAATAAAACGTATATTTTTACATAAATAGTTTAATTACATTTTGTTTATAATAGGAATGTTAGAAGTTCTACATCAAATGAACATTCGCAAAAAATGATATTATGGAAATGTACATTACAAGGTCATAGATACCAAAAATACTTAAAATCAGTAATTCCTAACCTTTTAATAAAGCAAAACACTTGAAGCTCTTTCATTTTAAAGCAGCATTTGTTAAATGAAAATGAAATATTGGAAATAAGATTTGAAAACAAAATACTGAAATCATTTAGCGGCCAAAGTAGATCTTTTGATCTCTAAAGGTAAATATTGAACTATTCCATGGAGACTGGACTCCAAAAGTTCAGATTAGAAATCACTATTGTACATTATTATTATTTGTACATTATATGTGTGTAGTTCTGTCTGATATATATTTTATAAATAGTGACTTTATGATAAAGAAAAAATAAACGACTGATACTATGTCAATAAAAATTCTAAATTAAAGATTCAGCTTATTTCATTATCCATATAGTCGCCAACATCACTATCACAATAGGATACATAAATATATTGTCAAATAAATGTCAATCGTATTTCCGCAATCATATTATTTTGCCTCAAAATTACAGTTATAGCAATAAATAAATGTTTACATAAATCCTTTGAGAAGTAAAGAAATATGAACAATAATTACACAGGCAAATATAAACATAACCCCAAAATGGCTACGTATTTTTATTATAATTTAGCTAAGTTGTACATCTAAATATAAATATACAGTAATATGCATGCAATTTTAGGTACTTATGTAAATACAAATCCGGCAAGTTACTACGATTAATTATATAAATTTTAATAACTATTTTATATCAAAGAGTTACAATAAACAACATATTAAATGACACATCATTGTGACTAACATTACATTTATGAACAATTTATATAATACACATTTATCTAAATTACTTAAGGTTTTAGAGTTGTCACAGCCGTTGCTACAGCCGTATTCGGTGTATGAAAGAAGTACAACATAAATCCAGTCGCTAACAAGAAATGGACAGCTAATATCGACCCAATAAGAATTAGGAAGTATCTAGACTTCTTCAGTGCAGGAGTTAACCAAAATATCAAAACCGCACCAGAAACTAATGCAGCCATAAGTACAAAGAGCCACTGAAGCCAGGAGATTTGGATTGTCCAAAGTATTGCTACAGGTATATAGATGGACAGGGAATATCCATACAAACAGAAAAGAGATATCATTGTTGGTGAGCTTGATGCCTGAAAAACAAATATTGATTATTAAAACAAGTTGTCTGCACCGATTCGGTGACACGGTGATGCTTGTGGACAATGCCGGCATTTGCCAACAACTCATAACAAGACCATCATCAAACCAGCACAGATTTCAATGTCAAACTGATTTTGTAAAAATTCTAATAAATTATTTTTTGTAATGAATACAAGCTAAGATAGATAACAAAATTTTTTGAACAGTTTTTGTCAGATGACAGTTTTCTACTTTGTAAAATGACTATGTGACGGCACGAAGGATGTTAAATACAATACAATTAAATAATAAGGATAACTAACACATCTACAATCTATCTGTTCCTGTCATGTCACATAGCACAAGCTTCGTGGATGCTAAGTATAACTTAGCTGAAATGCAACAAATCAAGAGCAACACCTTGATGGGTTTATCACCAAGTCCTTGGTCAGGTAAAGGTACAAATCACTCAGTTAGGTACAAAACCCTAACAGTCGATATGAATACTAGATATAAATTACTTGTTTATGCAACATGACAAAAGAATTTACCACAATGGTCGGTGTTGTATGTAGTTTAGTGTAAGTAGGGCCATTTTTTTTCTCGAACTGACTACACATTTACCTAGAAAGGTCTTAACAGCTTCACCAGTCTACTAGTAATAATATTCAAAGAACCATTAAGAAATATTGCAGTTTTTAGAGAATATTATAATGCTTCTGTATATTTTTATCATACACTGGGGCTAATTACAAGATGCTTACACTTTTATTGTATTTATATTGAGAAGATTATCATCCTACAGATTAAAGTCATTGGTCAAGTGGTGACATACATTACATTAGATTATTATTAAAGCTACTGCCTGACAAACGATAATATCAGAACCTAACATGTAAGAAGCCATACGCTGGGACAGCTTCTTTGACTTAGGGGTGTATAGTATCAATGTAGCCTAAGAGACAATCTATCAATCAATTCTTAGCAAATTTGTTTTGATAAAACACATTAATCAACTAGATAATTAAGAAAATAAGTATTATAATCAAGTATTACCTGCATTTCTATTTCATCCTGGGCATCAGGAGTCGTGGTCCACTTGAGAGCGGCCCACAGTGCAAGGGGAACAAGCCACACATAGCACACTATAGCAGTAGCAGCATATGAGACTAAATGGAAATCATACCGCCAATGTACAGCCTTGTTTACGTTGTGGAGATAGTTAGCTATATTACCACTAACTGCTATTGTGAATACCTAAAAAAGGGGTAGACATTAATTAAAATAATATCAAAATCTGCTATGGAAAGGATATTGTATTATTTTTGCATATATTGTTTCCGAGAAGAAATTTTCAAATACCAGAAAAACATATATAATTAGCTCTGTAGACTTTTTATTTACTGTAGAATGTAGAAAAAAAAAGTGTAAAATGTTATCCAGTGCATTATCTATATATAAATAGGTAGTGAGGCATCTTTAAGAAAATCCTCCTTTGTTTAACAAAGATTTTCTTCATTCTTTTTTGTTTTGTAGCTATTGTTGAGCTTTTTTATAAAGAAATTTAAAAAAGTTTGTTTTTCTTTCGAACTTCAACTACTGGACAAGCACCCGTCCATATACAAGTGCACTATCAATATGTCAATTATTATTTAGAAATATAAAGTGACATGTTCCTAGAATACTAGAATTTAAACTAATATAGAAATTAAATTAAACATTCTTCATCGAAATTAAATAGTCTACTTATTCATGCCAATTTCTACCACTAGTTCAAATAACTTCCCTTGCCCTTTTTTTTTTATTTTTTACGTGGGGAAATCCCTTGTGGATACCCACCCTCCCGGGGGAAAGGATGGGTTATGTCCGGTTTGCACGGACTAAAACCCCACGGTGTACCGACAGACCGTAGTGTTGGGGCGGCAAGGGATCGTGCTAAGCTATTCCCCTTAGATAGCCGCCCCAACGGTCCGCCCGGCGGAAGGTGGCCGCCGGGCTCCTACCTATAGAGAGACAGCTGGGTACACACCAGCTGCCTCCCCTCGTCCGCCGGACCTGTGCAATGAGGGAATGAGCCCCCCGACTACATCCCCTCAGGTCCGGCTACGGTGGCAGGAGGAGTTGGGCAAAGCGCCGCCTCCTCCTACCGGTCCTCCGTCGGCGAAGACGGTCACTGAGAGGATCCGCCTCGCGGGCCCTCTCCGCCGCCTCCTTTTGCGAGATGACTTCCTCGCAAAAGGAGGCCACTGCTCGCCACGCCTGCTCGCTGCCGAGCATGGACGAGACCACGCTCGGCAGCGACAGGTCTTCTCCTACCACCACCGCCAGAGTGCGGCGCTCCACCTCCCACGCAGCACACTCAGAGAGAGTGTGTTGCGCGGTATCTTCCTCAGCGCCGCACTCATGGCAGGCGGCGGTTGGCTCCCTGCGAGCGATCCGGTGCAGGTACCACCCGAAACAACCGTGTCCGGTCAGCACCTGCACCAGTCTGAACGACAGGGAGCCCCATCTCCTGGCAATCCACTCACGCAAAACCGGGCGGACGGCGCTAACGGTGTGCGTTCCGAAGCGCGCGTCCGCTAGGTTCCCCATCCACCTCTCTATCGCCCCCTCCCGCAGCACTTTCCTCCTATTCTCTATCTCTCTGGGAGCCGGAGGCTCCCCACTACGTTTCCTCGCCGCCGTAAATTCGTATACGGCAGCGAGAACTCCTGCCTCCAGCTCCCAAGGAAGGGAGCCGGCGAGCGTGAAGGCCGCCGCCGAGGACACCGTCCGGTACGCCCGGATCGCCCTTAGCGCCACCGTGCGCTGCGCATTGCGAAGCGCGCGCACATTGGTGGCCCCGAGGGCGTCCGCCCAGACCGGTGCCCCGTAAGCGGCCATCGCCCGCACGACTCCCATATACAGTTGCCGGCACCCAGCCCCCGGCCCCCCAATATTGGGGAGCAACCGGCCGAGTGCCGCCGCTGCCCTAGCAATTCGCGGCCCGAGAGCCGCGAAGTGCGGCTCGAAATGCCAGCGCCCGTCCAGGGTGAGGCCCAAATACCTCATTTGGGCCCCCACCCTGACCCGGGCGCTCTCCACCATAATGTGGGCCCCAGGTGGTGGCCCCTGCCGAGGCCCATGAAAAAGTATGGCCTCGGTCTTCTCGAGGGCCACCCTGAGACCCAACCTCCTTATGCGCCTGACCACGAGGGTTGTGGCCATCGTAGCCAGGCGCTCCACCTCCTTCCAATCCCTCCCCTGAGCTACGACTAGGGTGTCATCCGCATAACAGATTAGGCGCGCTCCATATGGGAGTGCGCCGCGGAGCACCCAGTCGTAGCCCATGTTCCACAGGAGCGGACCCAAAACCGACCCCTGTGGAACCCCCCGCCTCGTCGCCCGCCGGACCATCCGCCCGTCGCCAACCACATAGGCGACCTCCCTGTCCTCGAGGTACGCCTCCAACAGCCGCCGCAGATACGGGGGCACTCCAAAATAATGGAGCGCCTCCCGAATGACCCCGTGCGGTAGGCTGTTGAAGGCGTTGGCAATGTCCAAGGACACTGCCAGCACCCTTTCCCCCTGGGAGGTCGCCTGCATGGACAGCGACTTGAGGAGGCACAGGGCGTCCACAGTTGAACGCCCTGTCCGGAAGCCGAACTGCGCGTTCGTTAAATTCGGCCCCGCTCCCTCTAAGTGCTGGACGACTCGGGAAGAGACGACCCTTTCCAGCACTTTCCCGACGTCATCCAGCAGGACGAGGGGCCGATACCCGGACGCGCAGTCTGGAGGGCGGCCCTCCTTTGCCAT